>JARFOC010101402.1:0-12483 GCA_031763485.1 Osmoderma eremita | reverse complement strand
ACTAGACAAGTTGCCATACACTGAAAACAAAAAGTATGCGAAATTACATTAAATATCACTGGTTACTTTCGTCCCGCGATTTGCGTAGTATATTTACGGAGTAAAAGTAATTTTACAATCTTAGGTGCATTGTATCATTATTTTTAGTAATGTGAATTTACCGGCTGGTTTTGCTCATTTTTCATGTCACAGTTGTAAAAAAATGTACTTTTCGTATTAGCATTACTGAAATATTGTAGATTGACGCTGAGAAATAGCTGAACGGTTTAAATATATTTTAGGGATACCTTACCAAAAACTTACTCAAAATTTCAGGAATTTAATTCTAAGAAGTTTTAGGGCAAATCAGATACATTCGTAAACATTAAAAACTAATTTAAATTACTCAATAAGATTGTATGGAAAAATTAATAGTTAAAGAAGGAATTCAGTCAAGGCTCAATAAACCTAAATTTCCTAGATTCCCTATATTATTGCCAGTACCATAGTAAAATCTATGAAGTATATAAAGATGATTCCTATTGTCATATATAGCTACTTACGTGCATACATCACAGACAAGTTACTTTTTCTGTGATATAATCATCTAGTACTTGAAAAATACAAATAATATAGTAGTTAATATAATGACAGAAATTACTGCTACAATGTACCATAATTAATCAATCAAGAACTTAGTAGAACGCAAAGTATATTTTTATAAAAAGAACTCTTTGAACTTTTTACAAAAATAAAGCATTATATGTATTCACAAAAAATACAGTGTTTGTTGACTAATATATAATCTATAAATACACTGTTCGGATTACTCCTCCCGCACAACGTATTAATTAATTCCGGGCGACACGTGTTTCGGGAATACGTGGATTCCCATTATCAAGTCGAATAACCGAATTTGTATTCCCGCAACATGTGTCGTTCCGAATTAATTAATACTATAAACTGTTAACAAAATTAAAAAATATCAAAATTCAATATTACCACGCACGCAAATTTATTTGTCCCTCAATTATTTTTATTAAGTTAGTGACTTTGTTTTTAGTTCTCGCTTTTCTCGATATGCTAGCACTGTCGGGGTAAATTTTCAACAAATAACGTTGTGTCATCTCCTAAACTGCAGCTGTACACTTTGGATATTCTAAGTTTAATATGAAGTAAAGCCCAAACGCGTTTCTTAATGGATCCAAAAAGCTCTGGCAGGTTAATACCTTTTGCCTTTTCAGGTACACCATAGATACGTTTTCATGTTCCGTAACTGCAAATATAAATTTTACTATACGGCAAGACATGTGTATTATACTTACCTAAGTTTAAATACACTGTGAATTTGTCTTAACAATATTATTTAAATCATTGTTTACATTTTTTATCTGAAACAAAAAAGAATGGGGCAATTAATGAATACTATTAATAAATTGGTGAAGTATATTCATCATGTTATATACTCTAATATAGCTATGGTATTTCTGATGACTTTCGTATGTTGCTACTAATTTAAAAGAGCAACCACACACATCATAATCGAACAAATAATAGAACATTTAAATCTACTGCTCTATAACAAAAACTAAAATGTAAACTACTTGCCTGGATTAGAATCAGATGCTGCACGTCATAATACCGTAATACCCAACATAAACGCCGCTAATAAATAAATACTGAACCGGCAACAGCCACCTGCGCGTTGGGTGATATGTTGTCATATGATGTTCACCGTAAAACTACTGCAAGAATGTATTTTTCTTAAACTACCTAATACTTACCTTGTGACTGTACACTGAGAAAAAATTTCCGCTCAAAATATATGGCAATTCTATTACCGTTCTTTCTGGGAGCAAATCTACTACTGGATGTAATAATACGTCTTGGTTGAAATATAGCCATGCATTTTTACACTAGTTATTTATGTGTACATTGTGTTTACATTTATTTGGAAATTTACAATGTAATTTTACAATGTTAATATATTAAAGGTAAATATTACGTTGAAATTTTACCTAATATATAACGTATTAGAGGTTAAAAAATGACAAAATAATGGAAAAATTACTAAAACGATTGACTAATATATAGTAGATATACATTATTTTCATGCGAAGTAATTCAGTTTCCATAAAAATTAAACCCTCACATTCATTATGACTGGCATCAAAAGCCGAAAACTTGTGGTAGATTCCTGATTTTTTATTGAAACCACCCTATAAATCAAAAATAGAACACAGTTATAGCACTGAAAAATAGAATTACACACATCTCACATCATAGTTTCATTACTCAGAATTTATCTAAAGATTTTCTTTGATATTTTTGCCAACAACAGCTTTCCAAAAATACACTCAAACTGCTGATCTACATCTCAAACTAGTTTGACGTACCAACTGATGACGGTACTCCAATAAATATCATTTACAAAAAAATTCGATACAGTAACAACTTAATTTATAATATTGTGACTCATTTTAAACCATTCAATAATATTAAGATAGTTAAATATAATAGAACAGTAAGATCATTATACACCAACACTAAAGATAAAACACAAAACTTACAAAAGAGCAATGTAATTTATAAAATTCCATGCAAAAATTGCAATGGTTTTTACATAGGGCAAACGTCACAATTACTACAATACCGCATGCCACAACACAAAAGTGGCTGTAGAATTGGTAAGGTTCTTTGTGCTTTAACATTTCATAGTATAAAATTATGCCACCTTTTTGATTACAGTAACATTAAGTTACTTCAAACGAAGGGTGTAGTGGATTGTTTTGAAATAAAACTAAGTGGACTGTATAATGTAATTCTAATTGAACTGATGTATGTGTTACGGGCAACTTGATTAACCGGGTCGTATTAATATGGATCGATCATTATGAATAATGACCAAGAGGGTCGACCAAATTGATAAATTTATTACTTTGGCCGGCCCATATCAATAATGCCCCACGGCCCGTGGTGCATTTAAAAAATCAAGGTTTGAAATAGCTTGGATTTATCACTTGGACCGGGCTGTATGAATACTAACCTACTTCTAGGCGGACAATATGATAAATTGGGCCGTGCCGTGCGACCGTGGACACAATAAATGAAAACCCTGGACCAGCCGATCAACAGCCTGCTTCTGCCGATATGATCAATGCAGAGGAAAAGGCTGTATCTCTACTGAACGAAGTATCAAGCAAAATTCGAGTGGCTCGTGACGCAGCTTAAGTATCACTTGAAAAGCAAGCCGGAAAAATGTTGGCGCGTTCAAATGCAAAATTTCCTGTAGCAGAAATAGGCCAAAGCATTCGAATAAGGGTACCAGATGTAGATCGGACCAAGACGGATAGTCGTAATATAATTGCTATCATTATTTCTGTGGAAAAAGAAAGCCTTTACAAACTAGGAACTAAACACGGTATTTTAAACCAACTGTACTCCAGAAATGAATTTACTGTGTCTAAAGAAAAGTGCATTTCTATTGACGATGTTCCAAAAGTTGATATATCTCTTCGAGAATGTGCTCGAAAAGACTCTCATTTTGATGGACAAGGCTTCCAACATTGCAACCAAACTGGTCACTGCACTTCAAAACGTTGTAAATGCAGGAAATCAAATATTCTTTGGAATTCAAAATGTCACAAAAGCTCCCATTGCAAGAATAATAATTCTAATCTTAATAAAATCCTTGCGTAATTCTAAGCTTTCAAATATCACAGTTGATTTTTCTCAGATTACTAACTTGTTTAAAAATTAGTTAGTAATCTGGGAAAAATCAACTGAAATATTTGAAAGCTTAGAATTGTGCAAGGATTTTATTAAGATTAGAATTATTTATTCTTACAAGGCGAGCTTTTGTGACATTTTGAATTGTTGTTCATAAGTAATATACCATGCTGAATTGTTTTTTTCTTGTACCTTTCAATAAGAATTATGTAAGTTTAATTTCATATATAATAAACAAAAACACTACAGTTCATCTGTTTTAATATTTTGCCCAAGATAGGGTAGTCATTATTCAGACTGACCGGGAAAAGTGATTAGTCATGCAGTTTTACTTACGTTGCCCACTTGATACGGACGTTATGTATACAGACCGGTTATTATTCATAGTGACCGGACTTCTCAAGTTGCCCGTAACATATGCATTAGTACTGTATGTACATTTTGTTTGCTTACTTGTCACTTGCTTTTAATTATGGGAGACAACGCATTTGTCTACTTTGACATAAAGAAATGAGAGGGCGGTAAAGGTTTGTTTCCCTTATATAACATTTTTACCGCTTCTTCTTCCCTCTTGATACTTCGTACACATGACTATTCGTGCCAACGTACTTTCTTTGATGCAGTGACATGTTTGGCAACCTATTCTAGCTTAAACATACTCCTCGACTTTTGCAGACACTGCAGATAAATGTCTGACATTAACATACGTGCTTAACTACCACTAAACAAATACAAGAGAAAATAAAGTCAAATTAGAAAAATGTATGTAAAAAATTAGCCTAAACCACTTCAATCACTATGGTTGGCTAGATTGATTGGTAATGGACAAATTTTTGTAACCGCAAGCATTAGAATATTTTTGTTTGTACTCACAGATACTACACGAATCAAACCATCCCTTCCGAGGTGCACATGAATTATGCGACCTAACTGCAATTAGACTGCCGATTGAGGAACGAACGGTTTTCCTCCGGTATGCGTCCGTACGTGTGACGCAAAATGTGTTTTCTGCGTGAAAGCTTTGCTACAAGTGTCGCAAGCGAACAGCTTTTCTCCGGTATGTGCCCATGCATGTCTCGTAGCTTGTGCTTTGTTGGTGAAAGCCTTGCCACAAGTATCGCAAATGAACGGTCTTTCGCCAGTATGTGTCCGTACATGTCTGGTAATATGTTCTTTCCGGGAGAACGCCTTACCACAAGTATCGCAAACGAACGGTTTTTCTCCAGTATGTGACCGTACATGTCCCGCAAGAACTTGTTTATGGGCGAAAGTTTTCCCACAAGTGTCGCAAATGAACGGTCTTTCTCCAGTATGTGTCGTTACATGCAGCGTAAGAGCTTGTTTCTGGGTGAACGCCTTGCCACAAGTATCGCAAACGAACGGTTTTTCGCCAGTATGTGTCCGTACATGTCTGGTAATATGTGCTCTCCGGGAGAAAGCCTTACCACAAGTATCGCAAACGAACGGTTTTTCTCCAATATGTGACCGTACATGTCCCGCAAGAACTTGTTTATGGGCGAAAGTTTTCCCACAAGTGTCGCAAATGAACGGTCTTTCTCCAGTATGTGTCGTTACATGCAGCGTAAGAGCTTGTTTCTGGGTGAACGCCTTGCCACAAGTATCGCAAACGAACGGTTTTTCGCCAGTATGTGTCCGTACATGTCTGATAATATGTTCTTTCCGGAGGAACGCCTTCCCACAAGTCTCGCAAACGAACGGTTTTTCTCCGGTATGTATCCGTAGATGTTCAGTAAGATGTGCTTTATCGATGAAAGTTTTTGCACAAGTGTCGCAAACGAACGGTTTTTCTCCAGTATGTGTCCGCATATGTGCCGTAACATTTCCCTTCTGGGTGAAAGCCTTCCCACAAGTGGCGCAAACGAACGGTTTTTCTCCAGTATGCACCCGAACATGTGCTGTAAAATGATTCTTCCGGGTGAAGTTCTTCCCACAAGTGTCGCAAACGAAAGTTTGTGTTGCTTTTTTGTGCGCATTGCAGCTTTTTCTTTCTTTAAAAACCCTTTCGCACTTAAACCCAACACTATTCTGAAGAATTGCTTCACTGTTGCATTCCAAATCCTCGTGTTTAAAATGCACTGATGTTACTGAATAAAGACCCTCTTCTATATCATCGCGTTTCATCTCTGTGTGCGGTACGTACCTGGAAATAGAATTCAATTAACACAAAGACATCCCCATTTGTACCATTAAAATCACTCAGTTTCAGTTCGAGGGAAAGAAATGTCAAGGATGATACAAGAAACATAATTAAGAATCTACCATAACTATACAATTTGGAAGTATAGTGGAAGAAATATTCCACTAGGTACTTGAAGAGTGAGTGTTCCAAGTTCTTTTCAACTGTGTGTACTAACTGCAGTACAGCTGTCCAGTATTTTACAAATAATATTAAATAAGTTAGTTTGTAGTAAATTCAATTGAGTTACCACGATTGCCTGGCGCTCATATCTACCTTATAGATACTATTCTTTCGTACAGTAAAGATTGCAAGACCGGGCACAGTGTAATAAGCACACTATAACGGATCATTCCTCCCGCACAATAAATGATTAATACAGGGCTTTTTAGCAGAGTATACAAAAATTTTTGGCAGAATGACGCTAGAAAGATTCATTTGGTGCCAAACCCATAGCCCAAATAAATAATGCTAAATGACATTTCTGAATGGAAGTTAAAGTAATAATATGTCCTCTACATAATTATTACAAGATCTTTTGAGATTATAAAGACATATCCGTCTGGTGGTCTGAGGAACAGAACTAAACAAACGAACGGTTTTCTCCACCACGTATCTGTAGATGTTTCGTGTCTTTTTGGTGAAAGCATTTCCACAAGTGTCGCAAACGAACGGTTTTTCTCCAGTACAGGCAGAAATGATTTCTTGAAATAAGTAAATGTATTGTATTAAAAAAGCCGTTTTATTTCAAAATAAAAAATATTACATCAAAACAGAACCTGATATTATTTTTACAAAATATTTTTCTTAAAATGTATTATAAAACGTTACCTTGTTGAAAGTAGGTAAATCATGAGTTTATAAATTAAATCGGACTTGAAATTCTATTCTTATTATGTTAGTTAAGTAACTATTTGGAGGTGTTATTGGCCCTAAAATTGCTAGCATATTGGTACCGTAAAATTTGCATAATAAAATAAACAATATGTGCAATAGGTAATAGAAAACATGATGGAAGCCGCATAGATCAAGATTGGTTTGGATCGTACTATTTCGATTCAAAATCTCTTTCTTGGTCATTCCAGTACATCATGGGTAGTGTTTTAGCCATGAATCAAAATTTCACCAGCGCATTATTCCTACGCGGAACGTTATTCCTTTGGTTATACCTACGCGGAAAAACGATTCATGCATTAGTGCAAGCACGTGAAAGAGGACCGCAACTTATTGCTTGTGCTGTGGTCGTTTATTTATTAAAATGGATAGTTTTGTAAAAGAACAAATTAAGTGACTGGAATCTACAGTGTTTGGAAACATCCTTTGAAGGTATGTAAACATGTAGGTGTCACTGTTTCACATATAATATAAATATTTACATACATATGTAAGTGCCATGTATAATTTTTATGTTCAATAAGTTGGTTTCACGAGCATAGTATCATTACTATACATAGATACTATTTCGGTAGTTTAATTGAAAATAACGTGTTCCAAGGATTAATTAACGGAATGAAAATACTAACCTCAATATTTAACTGGCGCGTAATCGTCAATATTTCAGGTTTTCTTCCATGAATTTAATTTTTGCAAGGATTGGTACTTGCAGTTGACTCCTTTTTAAGCTGCCGAAATAAATGATAACTATGACCATGAAATTCGTTTTATAAGAAGACAATTTCTCAATTTCATAACATTACACAGATTAACACATGGCGTGCTGGTAAAAGCATCACGGGTGGGGCCTGTGGTGTGTGCTTAGTATGTATGGAGAGCTTACCAAATCCTACCCCCGTACGCGTACATACAGAAGAAAATTTTGTTTTTTAACGACTACATTGTTTGAAAGATTATTCATCTTTTTTTAGACATTTCCGTATGCTAAAATTGTCTTTTGTTTATAGTTATCTAAAATAAAATATTTTCTAAATAAGATACCACCGTTTTTCAATCTTTTCCCTGTAGTTTTATTGACCTGAGAAAACCTACATTTTAAAAATGTATGATTACAAAACTACATTATTTTACCATAAAAAAACTACATACTGTCAGAGCATTGTTTTAAATAACTCGTGTCTTAATTGTATAAGACAATTTTCTTGTTTCAAATAATCATTTGTTTTAATAT
The DNA here is from genome assembly GCA_031763485.1 of Osmoderma eremita. Lineage (NCBI taxonomy): Eukaryota > Metazoa > Arthropoda > Insecta > Coleoptera > Scarabaeidae > Osmoderma > Osmoderma eremita. The sequence continues at coordinate 4,453 of JARFOC010101402.1, read as the reverse complement.
AGAAAGGTAAATTTGGAAAAAGTGTTATTACAAGAACTACATTATTTTACATTAAGAAAAAAGATATACCCGAGTTTTGTTTTAAATAATTTCTGTCTTAACTTTATAAACTATTTTCTTACTTCAAATTGCCATTTACTTACATTAATACAATAGAATTGTCTAGCAGGAAAAACACAATTGTATCCAGATAATAAAATATTTTTAAGAATATAATTTACTTGATTCAAAACAATAATTCTATTATGGGATATGAAAACTACGGCCCTCTTGGATTAAAACAGACACTCGTATCTCAAATAAACACTTCTACCAGTGTACTTATAAGTGTTACCGTATCACAAGAAAACTGAGGCTAATTGGAAGAAAACAACTGCAGTTTAATAATGGGGGTAGTTAGCTAAAACAGTATTATCTCTCAAAGCTCGTGTGGCATGACTAGTGTTGACCAGTGTTATCGGAAAAACGGCAAATAAAATCAAAAGTCGACGGGTCCGAGTGTTTCTTTGAGAAAAAAAAAACACGCGAATTTTAAATGAATTTATTCCAAGTTTTAATACCTTTTGTACGTGCATTTTATCACTTTATTGTCTTTTATTTTTTTCATTATACATTTAATTAATAATTGACAACGTATGAAGAAATGATAATTTATTATATACCTCATGATATAAATTCAGATAAAATATTGAAACAATTTTAGACTTTCCGTGCACATTTATGTCAATCCGACCCTGTATATATGTCATCTTTGTCAGTTCTAAATTACTCCACGCATGTGATATTGCGCAGTTTCCTGCGCAAGTTATTCGCATCAGATTTAAGGGATTTACAGATAAAAATTAAGGTTTTTATCTTAAGCGGCTGTAATATAAATAACTCAACGGTCCCGTTAATTCCACTTTTGCTTTATCGTCTTCTGTTGTGTGATATTTGGATGTGCTTTATTCCAGCAGAAATTGAGGGATTCCTTCCAATATTGCATATCAGGATTTAAACTAACATAGACACCGTAAGTGTTTCGTTTTATTAATCCCTTGCTTTTTCGGTTCAGTAATAATAATAATATCACAGCGGTACTGGATTTGGAAATAGAAATTATAGAATTTTTAAATACGTACTCCAAGTTTCTTCTATCTATCTTTTTAACTTTACAACACAATTGTGAAATTGATCAAATTACAATTTGATCAATTTCACAACTAATTCATAAATGTAATGTAACTAACCCCTTAATACGATTCCGGTAATTGCAAGCTGTATCAGTCGCAATTTAAATATTTAGTGTAGTGAATAGAGATGGAAATTGATGAGCCCCATCTGTAGAAATTTACATTAACTAGCTACTCTATTACTGCAAGGATGAACAAAACTGCGTTGTCCCCTTAGACCATAGCGTAACACAAAACACAACGTAAACCGCGAACACCTACAATTGAAATCTTAATAGAAAAGTCTTTATACCATCACCTCCTCCTTCAAGAATATATTTCCTTATAAATTTACGTGAATTCATAATACTTTTAGTTTTTACTACATTTCTAAGATGAATTTCTACTGATTCAAGTTGAATAATGATAAAACCTAAATTCTAAAAAACAATAGGTCGCCTTAAATTTATCTTTTGAATTAAACTTGAGGGATTTGCAAATAAAAATAATCCTTTTGTCTTAAGCATCAGTTATAAGCTTTGTTTCAACTCGAGCATAAAACCGTGCGATTACCGTACAGTAACTGCGCATTGCAAAAGTGCTTATTTTTATTATTTATCCCGGGCTTCTCTCGGTTTTGATATTAAAAACCCTACGAGCCCCATCATAATCCATATGTCTTAACCCTCAAGTAATATCATATGAAAATTATTACACGAATACTACAGCTGGGACACAGAGAACCATTTTTCTATTTGATATAAAAATGAGGGAAAAATGAAATAGAAAAATATAAAAAAGGATACACAAAATACTTATGTACAATTTGGACAAATATTTCTAACACATCTCAAACAAACTGATATTTTACGCACTTCACAGTAGGTCTTTGTTTGTCTGTCATTTTCGGCAGGACGTATTGCACATCTTTTTCCTTTGGATGTCACAGTCTTTTCTTGAGGTTCTGGAGGTGTTATTATTGCAGCTGCAAGCATGGTTGAAATGATTGTCTTCAAACTACCAGATAAAGAAGTTGCATATCTTCTTGGGATGTGGGGTATGCACAATTGACGTCAAAGTACTTTTGAGAAATCAAATCGAGCGATTTCTTTACCCTCCCTTTAGCGGATTGATAAATAGCTCTACTATTTACACCTCCAACATTCAAAAATGCTTGGAAAATGGTCATGAGCCTTCTTCTGGAGGTGCTGTAGTTGGAACACTTCTGATCCAGTACATCTACACTTATCTTGGTGTCGTTGTAAAACAATATTACATCAGGTTGTTTTGTTTCGTTAGCCACAATAACATCGTGATGCATACTTCAAATAAAAACAACAGATTTATTTTCTTTTTGGAAACATACGAAACGATAATGAGGCGATCGTTAGTGATTTCAAATAAAGATGACTACCCCTCTCTCGTAGAGGATGGCATAAATTGTAAGGGAATAAATCTTTTATTTTTTTTACCAACATATGTCAAATTACGTTTTCTTAATTCCCTCACTAATTCTAAAGATGAATACCAATTATCGCCTGTAATGTTGCGAGCAGTATTTTTTTCTTGTTCAACTCAATGCGAGGGCCCAAAGAACAGTTTCTTGGATCTTGCCAGTATGAACCCCAGCATTCACCATATAATGAGTTTTGCCATCAGTAAGGATCTGAATCTTAATGCCGTATTTATTAGGCATAAACATTCGAAATTGGCAGCGGCCCCTAACTAATATTTCGTCCACTGTTAAAAGCTCTCCAGGAATAGAACAATCCTTCGAATTAGTCAACAATTTTAACAAAATTTCAGCTATAGGCGCCAATTGGCTTGCTTTTTTTCTTCTGCTCGAGTATTTTCGTCGTTAAATCGTAGACACCATAATAGAAACGAAAATCTAGCAAGGGACATCGTACCAAGAAATACGCTTCTTCCTGTACCATCTGTAGCCCACATGGATCTTAAGTCTTCGTGCCCAGATTACACCCGTTGCAGATACAGGAGACCAATTAAAGTTTCAATTTCCATCTTATCTGCATTATTAATAAAAGTAGGAGAGAATGTACGTCCTGCAGTTTTACTTCCCTTACATTTACTATATTTAGCAGCAAGGGGATCGAATCGTTTATTCGTAAATTGTGTAGTGTTGTGAAATATTGTATCAAGTGTAATCTCCAACCTTCCAGAGGTTCCGTTGGTGGACTATTCCTAGGTGCACCTTTCAATCCAGTTAATAGTTTTATCGAATTCATTTTCGACCCTCACCATGGGGATCTCGCTTATTATTGGAGATAGAGGGTAGGTTTAAATTTGGCAAAGCTGCAAAATTTTGTATTTGTTATGAACCCGAAGAAAAAATAAGCCTGTGGCAAAAGACGTTCGAGATTAAAAAACGAAGAAAGCTCATTTTCTTCTTTTACCTCTAACACTTTTATTCGGCCTTGCAGAGAAAGACTAGAAACACATTCTCAAGGTCACTTTTGATCTTGTATCTAATGGTGTACTCGAAATTTGTATATAACATTTCTTCTTCTGGCCATCATCAACTTTCTTATTTCTTACCGGCGTCGTATTGGATTTTGACACAGTCAAAAAGAGTTTTTTTTCTGATTCAACCATGTATAATAGGTTGGCAAAAAGTTTTGATATTATGGTTTTATTGACCATTATCATTTTAATATTAAATAAGGTAGCCATGAAATTTAAACTGTCAAACGTTTCAATCATCGTTCATTAGCAATAGAAAAATGTCGTACACCAACGAAAAGAAACGAAATATGTTAAGTATTTTTTATTTATCGAACCAAAATACAACAATAGAGAGTACAAGATATTTACAACTGTATCCAGAACGACAACAGCCACATCGAACCATTCTTCTAGATCTTGATAGAAACTTCGAGAATGGATTGTTTAACGCGCCGCGTAATGTTTATGTTAACAGGAATTTGAATTAAAATGAATGGGGTATTTTATAAATAGTAAATTAGAGGTGTGTTTTGCAAAGTTTATGTAAGCTTCGCACCTGATTTGTAACAATGAATGAAAATAACAATAATAGTAATAATAAAAAACAAAACAATGAACCAACAATTACAGTAAATGTTTAAATAACTGGCCATTTTTATTAATACACAATCGCGCACGGTTTCCGGCATTTTGAACTGCCTCTTGTATGGTTCTTCTAGGAATTATATCAAAGGCATTCTGGAGTCTATCTTGAAGTTCTTCAATGTTTTGTGGGATATCATCTTTACAAATATTAATTTTAACAACTCCACTATTTCTAATCCAGTGGTTTGGAAACT
>JARFOC010101381.1:0-12488 GCA_031763485.1 Osmoderma eremita | reverse complement strand
TTCTGATTAATTATTCACAAAATATAAAATGTAATTGTTTCTTTTCAATTTTTGTTTTGACTAAGGGTGTTGCTGTTAATTTTGTATTTTGGACAAAAATTTCTACAATATAATTTAAGGATGTTTTGAGGGTTGCTTTTTTATTAACCAAGTACAAACTACTAAACATGTCAAATTGAATGCATTGAGGGGTGCTTTTGACAAACAAATACTTAGAATTTGCAAACTAAACTGTATAATTTGTATAAAAAATATTCTTTGTACTTGTATTAAGTGATATCAATTTTTCGCATTTAAGGGTTGTATTTTTCGGTAGGTTTGATAAATACGGTTTTTTTATGCATAATTTCACATTCAGCATACCCAAAACCATAAACTTTTAATGTAAAATTTGTTAAAACTAAAGAGTAAACAATTTCGATCGCGTTTTTCGCGTTCTGAACCACTGTGAGACGGAGAAATATGATTAAAAACAATGTTGGCTATATTAAAATCACCCGCAAAGACAAAATCGTCATTGAACAAACCGGAGAGTTCCAATCGATTAAAAAGGTGAACGTAAGCATATGGCGGGGTAGAAGGAGGCACACACGCAACTGTAACAGTTAAGTGTCTTACTGTGTAAGTTAAATTTAACACATACCACATCGATATAATTGTTTTCAAGATCAATGTGACTTACAAAAACTTCTCGGCAACTAATATTAGACCGCACAACGATAAGCACTCCTCCACCACGACGACCAGAACGATCCTTTCTCTACACTGCATAATTTGAGTTGAAAAGTTCTGAATCCACAATACTAGAAGTGGCCCATGTTTCGGTCAACCATATAATGTCAAGATCATCGCTCTCCAAACAGTTATTATAAAAAATACTGGTCTTTGTGTTTAAACCCCTCACATTCTGATAATAGTAGGTAAGCTTGTCACTAGACATTCTACTTAGTTTTTTGAAATGATTTTCGGTATACCATTAATATATCTCAAAACAATATTATCACCTTCCTCCCTGCGCCTGCGATACTCAGAAAGCATTCCATTCTTAGTTTCAGTCTCTCTGATTGTCATATCACGAGACAGAAACAGTCTCGATGACCCAGCGAAGGCACGAAGCATTTGAGCTTTACGTAATAAGAGCTTGACGTCTTCAACGGAATTTAAAACTAGCTTTAGGAGACGACGTTTATCCGGCACACGATTTTTACCAATACGATGTAACCGAATATCATTTGATTGAATCTAATCTATCTGCATGTGTCCGCTACTGCGGAGTCAATGTCCTCAACGTTGAAGATAACTACATTTTTCTCTCTCCTATGTCGTTCTTTCAGTTCATGCAAAACTTCATCAAAAGTGAAAGGAATATTAAGATTTGTGTCGGCGGGTTTAGACTCCAGTTTAGCCTTTAGATCAGCAATGTCACTCTGAAGAGAGGTAACAAGGGCTGTTAAATCATGAATAAGACTCGGAATCTCTACACTACAACAACTTGTGCACGTCCATTTGATATTCTTCTTGGACCTTAATACGCGCGTGTCTCTGTCAGTCAGGTTAACTCAGGTCGTGCTAAATACATTTTTACAGACATAACAGCTAACGGTTTCGGTTTCAACAACATTCGTATTGCAGCAATGACAAGTTGGAACCATGATTTCTAGATAATCTATTGACTAGCGAGAGAAGCTATGTTGATGTTTGATTAATAACACTTTAACGTGTTTATTAAAGTTTTTTGATTGTTTGCGCTAGGACATGTATTGGAATTCACTTAGGAGCACGTTCATTCTGCAGTTAAAACCTAGAAAGTTTATGTGTACATGAGTATGTTCTGCTTTCCGTTTTACGCAATTGAAAATACGGTTTCGTTAACGGAAATAAAAAAAATGTGTTGGTTATTATTTTTTAACGTTCATTGTACTTAATCGTTATAGCGAGATAGTCTGATAGATTCTGTTGTTTTATAATGAGATACGCGTACCTTAAGAATAAATGACCTTATGAGCGTTACTATGTTATCATGCACAAAAATATCTACACGTAAAGTTTACACGCGTATAATCCGTTGGTTACATTAAAATTCGTAACGCTTTTTTATGTAGGATGCCCAGATTACACACATACAATTTACTCTGCAACAAAAGAGCGGAAATAGTGCCTGGGTAAAACGTCGAAATTGACCTATTGTGTCTCAAGGACGAATTATGTATATAGCACTCCTTCATGATCAATTAAGTTCGGTACTAATTCACGAATTGTTCTGTTTTCCACCTAAGTGGTTACTTCTCACGTAAATAATGTACGATTACTTAGAATTCGACTCGTAAGAATTTCGTAATATGAAACCATGGAATGTTACACTCGTTCAGCTTGTATATGATGTGAAATACGAATAAATTAATAGAAGCGGCAGGTAAACGCGTAGTCAGGTGTATGATAAATGAATGTATTTCTATCGATGACCAACAATCAGAGTTGTGTAGAATTTTTCTTGAAGCGCTGTTTGTGTAACTTATGTACATTTATAAGTATACGTAACAGTGTTAACTGTGTTGATAACTATTTTGTATCAGATGAATTTATACAATTTTGTCCATTGACTTGCAAGCAAACTAGGGTACGTCGAATCCAATTTCACCGCATTACTTCAAATATTCCTCTTTCCTGCTGGTCCGGAAGACGCAGATTATCACGGAATTCATTGTTATCTTGTACTGATGTACGGTATGCATAGTTTTTTCAAATATCCCCTGAAAAGAACTTAAGAGAAGTATAATGGATTTATATCTGGAGATCACTGAGGTAAAGCTACTGTTCCACCCCGTCCGACCCAACACATCTCTTGTATTTGGTTCAAGAAATCCGGACTTCTATACAGAAATATGGGACGCATCATCGTGAAAAAAAAAACATATTCGTAATCGGGACATCTTCTAGAAGGATGGGCAGGTTATTACGGAGAAATTCTAAATATTGATGACGGTCTATCCGATTTGGAAATATGAATGTTCCAATTAGACGTTGATCCATAATCCCTGCCCACAACATTAAAGACAAACGTTATTGCAAGTAATCCCGAACTATTCTAGGATTGTCGGAAGCCCAAATGTGCCTGTTATGAAGATTGGCATACCATTAGGCGTAAAAATAGCTTCATCTGTTACTAAGATATTGACTGTAAATCGGGTATTTCCTTGCCATAACCAAATCCTACCTGAAGGGTAGTCGTAGGCTGTAATTCTTAGACCCTCTGGATGTGATAAGGGTGCAATTGAGCCTCATGTAATGAACCTGCTGCCCCAAATGTCTTGTGCTTCTTCGCTGATTTTCCTGGATAATTTCTAACATCGCTTGCCCGTCATTTAAAACACCTAGTGGATGAACCCGATCCCCGTCTATTCTATATTTTTCTATTCTAAATTTGCAATAGCACGTCCACGAAGAACCATGATAATTGTTTGTGTAATGTTTATATTTTTTGCCCAGAGGTAAGTCAGAAAGAAACAATCTGCCGTACCGTGGGGCTAATTGTTCCGCCGTTGTTACGCGTACATTTTTGACCTCACTCTATCAAAATACTTTAGGTTTTATTAATAAATCCACAAAAACATTGTTTTAAGATCATAGATTCATATTTATCCACTAATTATGCTTAATAATTTTATTACTTTCTACTATAGTCATATAATTGACTACACTAACAAAGTTTCCTATCCTTTTAGCATATAAAATAGTGGCTTGAAATAGTAGAACTAAATCCAAAATACCCTTACTAACTTAATGAGTAAATTACTCCAATTTTTGCTCGTTGTTCATCCAATCCTTTGTTTCCTTGGTCGGAAATTTGAATAGGAACGACACCAGATTAAGCCATACCATTCCGAATCATTTTCACACCCTATATGTATTGTAATACTCGTCTTTTCCTTCTTCCTTGAGCTTTATTCTTTCTTTAACCTTTTCGCTTATTTTCCTTTTTTATTATTCTGACATTTCTCATTTTGCTTCTTCCTCTCAACCTGTTATTTAGTCCATTTTTCCTATGGTATCTGTTAGAACTGCTGTCTTTCTTATACGACGCTTGAACGTTGTTTGCAATCTGGGCCGGACTTTTGGAAAACGTTTAACAAGTTCTGGAGAAAATGGTACGCGAGTGGTATCAACTAAGGATCTAGTGCCATCATCCAAGAACGTGGAAGTACATATAATATGTCCCACCTAAAACAGAATCTTTGATTACGGCTTTGTTCTTTATTTCACAAGAAGAATATTTTTTATGAAAGCTCTATGGAATTCAATGTGCAATGCAACTTACAAATGGAAATTTCTTTTCCTAAAATGAAAACTAGAGCTGCAATTAAACATTCTGCTTTCGCTGGGACATCGCTGCATTTTGAGCATATTACCTATACCATCATCGCATTTAGATTTGCACAAGTAGTAAAATGCAAATTAGAATATTATTCTGATATAACATTATACTAAATATACTAAAAGACTTCTACTTTAGAAAATGGAAAAAAAAATCTACGTACCATAATAAATTTTCCAGATTTAGATCAATAGTTAGGCTGAAATTCGACTAGCTTTTAAAACTTACCAAAATAAATTAGTCGAACAACGTTACAGTTGATCCCAAACTCTCTGGCGGTATATCTTTTAAGCGGAGAGTTTCTCGCATTCCAGGAAGTGATATGTACAATTACAAACTTCTTAATAACCCTGCGAATATTGCACACGGCTTTGCTCATATGTTTTCTAATGTATTGCAAGACAATTGCTATCTTAGCAACCTCCAGCAACTAACTCTTATCCTCTACACGTAGAATTACTCACTCCTGACGAAGTTGTACTCACTATGAGAAAATTAAAAGCCAACTGTGCCACTGGACATGATAATTTTCCAGGATTTCTGATTCGGAACTAAGCATCTGCACTTTGTGAACCTCTAACTCATATTTTTAATCTTGCTCTGCGAAATAATGCTTTTCCTGCACTGTGACAGCTGGGGAGGATTACACCTGACCGTTCTTGAGAATTATAGGCCTATCACTATTCATTCTAGTTGCGGCAAGGTTTTTGAAAAATATGCGGCTTTATCAAACCTTTCCTGTCTGAATATCAACATGGTTTCATCACTGAGAGGTCCATTTTAACAAATCCAGTGGAAATTACTCAATTTTTAAGTGAGAGTCTTGACAAACGTCAGCAGATAGACGTAATTTTCACTGACTTTGCAAAAAGTTTTGACACGATTAATTATTCCCTGCTTATGCATATGGGTTTAATTATAGATTCACAACTTTTATTGAGTCATATTTTAGTGGTAGGTCATCCTATGTTTACTATAATGGCTTTCTTGGTTTCCACCGGCGTAGCACAACGATAGAATTTTGGCCCACTCTTTTTTTAACATCTATATCAATGATTTGCTCCATATGCTGATAATCTCAAAATCTACCGCAATATTACTTCTATAGATTATTGCCAGCCATTGCAGGGGAACACTTGGAGTACTTTCTGATGCTCATTTAACTTTCTCTCCTTACATTGTCCATGTATATTTCTCCGCTTCTAAAACATTGGATTTCATTATACGATCATGACAAAGTTTACTGATTTATTGACACTTAAGGTTCTGTTTTTTTGCACCAGTAAGATATAAATTGGAGTACGCTTGGTATTCGGATTATCTACATCAACATCTTACCCTTGAACGCGTCTAAAAAGGTTTTTCAATTACATTTTCTTTAAGATTGTATGCACCTTATCCAATTCGTGACAGACATAACATTCTCTCACTGTCGCAACGAAGAGATGTAGCTAGTGCTGAATTTCTACCAATTTAGTTTGTCACAACATTGACTCACCCTCTCTTCTTAATTTAAAGCCAGCTAAAGTTCAAGATTATTCGCCACCTTTCCAATACCTAAGGTTCCCACTATTAACTTATGCAAGGTTCCCCTGTTGTTTTTAATGTATTGCTTGCTGATCCTTTTATTCTAAGCGTTTAACTTAATTTTTTTCTTTTTTTATGTAGCAGTTTCTTGTTGAATGTCAATTGTCTAAGTGTTTTTGTTAATAGTAGTAGTACTACTAGTAACTATCTAGTTTTTAGTGCTACTGTCGTTAAATAACTTTTGCTAACACATTATATTGCAGCTAGATAAGTTTAGGTGTATATTACACTATTTTTTGTACACTGTATATTTACTTTTCTTTGTGTCCTTTATATGGATTGGACAATACAGATCATTATTATTATTACTACACCCAATTCTAAAATGAGGAATTGTTTAACAAATTTGTTTCTTACTTTATTAAAAGCCAATGTAGAAAATGTTATAAATATCTGTAACTGTATTTTTTGTCTTAAACAGGCATAGGTGAAACAAAATTTTGACACTAAAGACACAGTGCCAGTATAAATCTCTGATATTTTCCATATTTAGGCCTTCGTTTTGCATCTATTTTTTTTTTCATATGAAAAGACAATTTCAATCTAGGCAAAATCAGTTCTTATATTTATTTTGCATGGAATTTATAGAAATTGTAAATACGTAGTCTCAACGCAATTTATGAGTAGATCTGATTCTTTTACCAACAATAAAGGCGTTTAAGATTACCGGAACATTAGCATGTTACTATGTCGGAATAATACCCTAATTTGCATTTTATTTCTTGTGAATTTCTAAGTGTGATCATGTACTGAACAAGTACATATGTATAATCAAGTGTGCTTATATCCAGACAATGACATTATCATCACATTAACACGCTGCATACTTATCATCCAAAGATATATTAACCTTGTATATTACAGGAAAATTAAGTCACTAGTGAAAGGAATTCGAAAAGGGAATTTATTATACACATGTATTTATAGACTGTTGTTGCCTATACTTGTAATTCGAATTAGGTAATCAGCAAAAATAGGAGAATAAAAACCAGTTAACTTTAAAATTAAGATTAAGATTAAACGTTTTGATGTTTTTGTAATTTAATTTCTATATTAGTATGCACACAAACAGTATGTTTATAGAAATAATTTGGAAAATACTTCTTTGCTAGAATACACGAACATATCTCAAAGGATTAAGTTAAGAAAGTATGCCTGGATTGTATTCGTTTGCATTGGTTTACATAATATTGACAGTTCTACTGTAACTCTTTCTATGTCATCTCGGCCATGGTCAACTTAACGCATTTTTTAAAATGTAAGAAAATACTTTCCTTCAAAATAATTTGAAAACGCTTACGAATAGGTATAGGAAACCTAATAATAAATCGCCCATATTTTTTAACACTAAATAATAATAGTACGGTAGAAGAAATAGCGATTTCCACTTGAATATATTGACTTTTGTCAATTTTTCGAAACTAGTTTTTTGTTAATTTTTATGCATACCTTAATTCTCCAGATCAATTGCATCATATTTCTTCCTTCTTCTCCCATACATTTTATCATTTCTGGTTTTATGTCATCGATACCTGCTGCTTTAAGCATACTAAAACTAAAACAAAAAATACCCTTACCACTTTAATGATTGAAGAACTCCAGATACGTATTTGGGCCGCTAAGTTGCCATCCTCAGTAGAACCTGCAGAGGAAAGAAATGTTAGATGTAGTGGTGTCAGTGATATTCTGGGGATTAGTTGCTTAAATACGCATTTAGTGTTCTTCACTTATTAACTTGGCAATTTTTTGCTTTAGTTTTACTATTTGAAGCCACCATATTCTATTATTTTGTATTCAAGTATACTCTCCAATAACTAATTCGTAATTGATTAAACAACATATGTATGTATGGTCTTAACTGGTGACTAAAATATTTGTGTTTTATCTATATATAAAATATGTGGCATAACTATGTGCTTCGAAAAGATACACAAAAAAGAATTTGTTGGGACCCTCACTAACTTTAAAAATACTACCATAAATAACCTAAAAGGTACATACAGCGCTGGCCAGTTCTAAACTTTAGAGCCGTCTATAAGTAATGTATTTCATCAGGCAGCGATGTAATATTGCGGATCTCAATCGCAATCTCCCGAATGCAGTCGTGCTGCGCTGGTGGGGTGCATAGAATACTAGCAGTTGTCGTTGTAGCAGTTAGCTTAGTATGCTCGTAACAACGGTGATTCGCGCATACCATTTATGTTGACGTTACTCAAGCGTCTTTTACTTTGAGAGTTTTCTTTTTCGGGATTTATAAATTTAATTTACAACATTATTTTCTCTTTGTTTACATTATTACTCTTGAAATCTATTAAATGAAATTCATTATTTTGGTTTCTTTGTCAAATTTTTTTAGTAGAATGCTTTTCACTAGCGAGGAAAGGGTCCAGATAATCAAATTGTATTACTCTGGTAGTACAGCAGAGGAAGTGGTCGATCGTTTTATATTTTCGTTTATTTCGTTATACCTATTAGTTTTTCATTCACTTTAATGTCGATTGTGTCCTGGTATCCTATTTACGATAATATTTCAGCTTATATAGAAATGCCTTTTATATTTTTTACATTGTCCGCTATTATTAAATTTTTAGTTCGATGTTGCGCATTAAAACCATGTGACTAATGCATTGCTGTCTCCAAATATAGTATTGTCCATTTTTGATTTCCTTGTTCTACAATATTATTCAATCTTGAAACGTTTTAAAACACTACGCAAAGATTAATCAAAAATGCAATCGCAAGTTATTTGCGTAATATCTCGCATTTTTCACGTTATTGATACGCCTTGCGTTTTCTTGGATAAGCACACAACCTCCATACAACGCCTGCTCGATACTGGCCTCATGCGCCGTACTAGCAGTTGATATATACATTTGTATAAGTAACGGTGTGGCAACTATGTCGATATTTTACATTGTTAGTAGGATTCAAGCTCTGTCGTGGCCAGCAGTGTACTTTTATATTATACTTTTGCTACTAACTATACATACTCGAATACTTACATAATTAGCGGTGCATCCATAGTTGCAATTTAGCAATTTCATAAAATGAGGTCTCCCACATTTCATTAAAACTTTCATAGGTTCAACATCGTCACCAACGATTTGCTTATTAGCAGATAATCATCTCTTAGAAATTTTTCTTTTCCTTTTCTTTTGCGTCAACGGTATTTTTATCATTTTACATTTCCTTATTCCTTAAGAAAAGTATAATCTGATGTACATAGTTATCATTCAGCACAATTTGAGTAAATTTCTTTGAAGGCGGTTGTTATACAGAAACTATTCTGCTGCTGGATGCTGATACTGCAACAGCACCGCATTACGGCGTGGCGGATCGATAAAACACGAGGGCCAGGATTCTGCATTTTATCTGTATTTTCCAGAAATTTCCAGTAGCTGTTACGAGGGATTTTTCAAATGGATACATTTTTAATTGCATTTGTAAAAAGTTTAACAAACAACTTACATTTTTATACTTTTTCTTGTATAGTAACCCCGGGCTATTCGCGAAATATGTGTTACACGAATGCACCGCGAATATAGTAATCTATAGGGATATGTTCTCGATGAAAACAAAAATGTATAATAATAATTTTAATATATGTAGTTATTTTTACCTGTTTAACTAACTAATATTTAAAAAAAAATATGTATGGGATTATAGCTATATAGTCGTATTTACTACACAAAGTAAGTTGAGTACATGTAGATGGACCTGGTGTGCAGTTTTCAGAATGTTTAGAGACACATACAACTTGTGAGAAGCAAAAAAGTTTAAAATTGTGGGTTGCTTGGCTTTACGCATTTTCTCTAATAACATAGTTTTGTAGGGAAGAAATGCATTGTCTAGTCTTGTTTTAAAAGCTTCTCTTCTTCGTATCCACAAAATCTTTGGCATCATCTACCATAGAACAAGGTTCTCTGGATTTTTTTGATAACGTATCGTTAGAGACGCAGCATTGTCTTGGTTTACTGAATTGTCTTCTGCGTGCATTTCCATTAATTCTTCAATTGTCAATTCCTTATCGTGCACATTGGTAACCTCCAGAATATCCCCTCTTTCAGGTTCTTGAAATACTTCCGCTTCCATTAGCATCCTTATGTCAATTAGATCCATTATTTAGATTGGATGACACCTGAGAAAGGTTGTTGAACTACGTTGTCATCTTTCCATGTCACTGATGCAATTTCGTTCGTTTTATCATGTCGATAGTCACAGAAACAACGAACTTCTTTTTTTTTATTTCTGCATCGGTTTTCAGTTTTTTTCCATTTTCAGGAAATCCCATTCTATTATAACGAGCTGTACCTGTACACCGTACTCCCTTAACTTTTTGATTAGCTTGAAACTTGTGAAAAAGTTGTCGATATACATTTCATGAAACTTGCGATTTTCGCAATTTATAACAGCATTTTCGCCTAATCCTCCGAGATCATTGACTTCATCATTTTTCATATTCTCGGGCATCTTACCGTCATAAACATTCATTTTATAGCAGTAACCGGATCTGCCGCAAGCTATGATCCATTGTTTTATTCCAAATCTTATGGGCTTGCCACGAATAAACTATTTTATAAAATGATGTCCGTAATAGCGGACCATTTGTTCATCAATAAGCTTATACGAAGAGATGCCAAATTTCGTAAAGTTATTATTTAGCGCATCAAGCAAAGGAGGGATCTTGAATAATCTGTCAGGGGATTCCTTTGATATATTATTATTGTTATTGAAATGAATATTTCGTTTTATTTCGAAATATTTGTTCCTTGCCATGCATTTACGAATGATTGCTCGACCAGGGGCTTGATCTTCTGACCAGTACAATTTTTCTTGAGGAAGACTATTATATCCCTATAACATTTCTCAAGTAAGCAGTTGTCATATCAAAGTTATGGAAATTTTTCTGGTGCGCATATACTTTTGTCTCCCAGCCACCTTCAGCAGAATCTACGAAGGAAGATAATGTTAGACGTAGCACTCTGGAAGAGTGCTACACCACACAGAACACCACTTGAATAACACTGGAGTTCTTATTTTTATTTTAAGTACGGTGGCTTAATTATTTGACCTATTATTTTATTTATATTCAGGTTTCCTTTTTTACTGAATGATTGGTAGCATTATCCTTTATTAACAATGTTTTAAACTGTAGTTTTGTAATACACAGTATCGGAAAATTCACACACAATAAATTGATTTATAAAAATTTGGAACATATTTTTCGAAAGCACGTCAGCTCTCATTGTCAACCAAATGTTCCGAATCTTATTAAATCAATTTATAGTGTGTGGATTTCCCGATACTGTGTATTACGAAACCTACAGTTTAAAACATTATTAATAAAGGATAATTCTACCAGTCATTCAGTAAATGCAGTATCTAACAAAATATGCATAGTGTTGATAAAATATGCCCTTTTTAATTACTTTTTTGCAAAGAAAACGTTTGATATACATGCTATTATGAAGTGTCTTAGATATATTTGGCTTGAATTATACTAAATGTCAACAATTTTACGTCTGTTTTCTCCAAGCAGCTTTGGAGAAATCTGTTATAAAATCACACTGACTCATTATAAGCATATTTCGTGTCTATGGTATATGCGAGATATAATTGTCAAAATGAAATTAAATGTGTAAATGTCAATCAAATAGAACTATGAATTCATAAGATAAATTAGTGCAAAAACTACCCCATATCCAATTCTATAGAGATTTTTAGTAATTCCTTCAGGAGCTATAACTGGTGAGCGATAACGTATCATTTTAAATTGCTTTTAAATAACCATGCATTTGCCACGCTTTTTTAAAGAATTATGTACCTCCAATAACGTGGTTTCAAGGCCTATTTTACATGAACTGATATAATAATAACAAATCTGTACAGTTTTGGCTATTAAATCCTTCATTAGGCATAGATTACCGCATTCAGTAATATAATACCGTCCAATAATAAGAAACTATATTTTAAATTTTCTGTGAGAAAGTTTTAACTTAACATTGCATGTATCTAACTATTTTAAATCCAATGAAATTCTCCTGTATACACAGTATTCACCAAAATACACAATGCTGAATTTAACAATACCGTGGAATTGCACAATGCATTTATCCTATGTCGCTTATTCGTCGTTAGTTGTCATATTGACAACTCACTGGTGCCAAATTTGTGTTGAAAATGATTAGCACAACTGAGGAAAAGTGTTTCTGGTAGACCATGATTTCCGCTTATACGGAAGTGGACGGGATAATAGCACAAGTTTGAGACAACATTTGTCTCAAATTTCGATATCGTTCCAAGAACAATATCTACCAGTGTGTAACAAACCAGCCCCCAGTATAAGTGTAATGTTGGCAATTGTAGTGTGTTGTCAGCGAAAAGGTTCTTCGAGTTACCGAAGAACAGCTTTGTACCAACAAAAATCAAGGACGCTATTGACGAGGTCAATCAGCACAGAACAGCAATTAAAGAGAAACGCGAGCCCTGTACATTTCGCTGGTAACACGCAACTTCACGTTATTGCAAT
>JARFOC010101370.1:0-12489 GCA_031763485.1 Osmoderma eremita | reverse complement strand
ACTCTAGATTTTATCGATTTCTATGCGATAGCCGATACTGATCGTTATCGACTGTCGCGACGCCTAATCTATCTACCACTAGATGGCCTTGCTACCCCCAATTCGGACGGATAATTTATTTTATTTACAATTATACTCTACATGAAATCGGCACGTTACACATTATTTCATCCAATAACTCATACCTGCAGTTCATATAAAATTCATTCCTGCATAAGTAACCGTGACGTTACAATATAACAAAACCTTATTAGGCAAATTCATTTAGAAATTACTGATAACAATCGTAGTTTTACGAGTATTAACTACTTTATAAGTGATATGAAGGATGCATGGAAATAACTCTCTTACATAAAATGTCACTGTGACGACCTAGTTAAAAAAGAACACGGACGAATCCCAAATTATACAATTTTGATAGATTAGATCATCAGTAGTATAGCTATAAAGTTTAATCACTTCATTGTTGAAATTCTCTAATTTGTGTAGCCTTCACCAATATATTGAGAAAAAGATATTTGTTAAGTCAACTAATATAGGAAGTGTTGATCATTTTTTATGTGAGACCACTTAAAAATGATCAACACTTCGATTGTTGGTTGGCTTAACAATTTCATTTTCCTCAGTGTGGTATAGTATCAGTGTAGTGGTTACCTATCATAATTTTATAGGGGCAAAGTAATTTTACTTAATTTATGGCTAAATGATTTATAAACTCTAGGTGTCAAAATAAAAATACCTTTACCACCTTGATGACTGAAGAATGCAGGTATTCGAATCATTTAATATTTTCTGCATCGCCATACACTGAATATACCGTATGCTATCCCATGCGATCTACAGTTAGTTTTCTTTGGAAGAGACTCACAGAGTTCATCGGGTAGAGCTAAAGAAAGCTCAGAAACCATTTTGGCGCTCCCTACAAAGGGAGTTTCTGTTTGCTGATGTTCCCACATACCACCAACAAGATAAACAGCATCCTGGAGTCAATTGTATTAAATATTAAACAATTTTTTTTTAATGAAGTTAATTCGGGAATATGACGACTTGCCCTTGTGCAATTCCTATGTATCTGCATATAAAATAATTTTTTGATTACGTATCACGATCATCGTGTCGTAATTAATACGGCAACAGTATAGGGTAGATATAGTAAAGGGATATTTTCAATCGTAGGATAACGTATTTGTTTAGGGGTATATACATCTGCCTATGTACTGTATACTAGTTGTACTTTAAATTTTTAAGAAAGTCCAATGTTTAAGAGCTTTTGAAGGAAAGTTTTCATTAATCGAAATAAAAAGTCTATGATTATTAGAATTATCTGTCTATTAATATTGAACAATATCAGGGTTTTGGTTTCTTCTTTCTATTTATGCAACTAATTATATTCCTATCTTTAAAGGACCCAACGCAAACATATGTAAATCCTTTATTTTTCATATAGCTTTCAGCTGAATTGCTATAATGACCACTCTGAAATATAGATTTTTTGAATCTACAGGAAAGAAAGTCGTTTGCAAGATTAACTTATTCGCATTTCTTATTCGGTCACGTTGCAAGCTTGCAATTCCGTCGTTTCTTTCTAGAAAATGTTTGCTGTACATTGTCTGAACCGTATCATCTCTACCGTTTTAAGGGACCGGAGCACAGATAAAATCAAATCAGTAAAGCGTGCACGAAGCCCTCGGTTATTTCTTATTCTTCAAACGGCAGCCGGATTCTGTTTTCGTTTGCTCTCGTTGTACATAAATTTATAATATTCGATCATCAGATCGTATACGTACACAGACTTTGATGTCTTCGTTACTCGAAATTATTGAATTTTTCAATGTATCAGGAGATTGTCGAAAGTAACGAACTTGGAGAACATGCTGAAATATAAATTAAGGCAACTTATACACAGTAGAAAAGAAATATGGTTATATTATAGGGATCTCGGAAACGCAAAGAGACGCAATTTTGATTAAAATATAATGAACGGAAGTTGTAAAATTTAGAGCTATTGTTTATGATGTCTTGAAAGTCCGATTCTTTGTAATATGGGAGGTTTCTTATTTTCGTTTTTATATTTTGGTACAATTCATATGTAAGGATATTGATTTTTTTTTGTGAAATCGTACTTCGTATTCTTCATTAATTTGTGTGCAATACTTTTATTATAAGCTGGATAAATACGAGGTGTGTAAATTAAGTAATGAGACTGCTATTTTTAAATATTTTTATTTGAATTACAATTGAATGGTATCTCCCTCAAAATAACTCCCTTGAGAAGCCACACAGAATTGGAGACGGTTCTTCCATTCCTCATAGCAGTGCTGGAACTCGGATATTGGAATCGCCTTTAGCTGGTCGGTTACAGCCGTTTGAATGTTTTCGAGTGTCCTAAAATTTTGTCACTTCAGATGAATTTTCAATCTTGGGAAGAGGAAAAAATGACAAGGACTCAAGTTAGGTGAATAAGGAGGGTGACGAACCACAGAAATATTTTTACTGGCCAAAAAACCATTTATGGAAATTGCTGTGGGACAAGGCGCATTGTCATGATGCAAGATCCATCCAATCTTGATGTTTGGTCCCACATGCATGACCCTTTTTCGGAGTCTTTCGAGAACCTCTCGATAAAAATGTTGATTAACAGTCTGACCCCGAGGCATGAACTCTTTGTGAACGCTTCCCTGGCTATCGAAGAAACAAATCAGCATGCTCTTGATTTTTGATTTGCTCATTCTTGCTTTCTTGGGCTTTGGAGATCCTGAAGTATGGCATTCCATGCTCTGGCGTTTTGTTTCCGAGTCATACTCGAACACCCAACTGTCGTCACCAATAATGACACGTTCCAAAAAACTTTCATTATTTTCAATCGATTACTAAAAGTCAAGGTATCTTTCTCTCTTCATGTTCTTTTGTTCCTGCTAAAGGTTTTTTGGAACCATTTTAGAGCAGATCTTTCTCATTCCCAATTCGTTGGTCAAAACTTGATGAACGGTGGTGTGAGACAAGTTCAACTGTTCTCTGATCATACTGACCGTCAACCGACGATCTGAACGCACAAGATCGCGAATTTTGTTGACATTGCCATCGGTTCTTGCAATTGAAGGCCTTCCGCTAAGTGGCTTACCTCCGATCGTCTCTCTTCCTTCTGAAAATGTCTTAAACCTCCGAAAAGCCTGGGCTTTTGACAAAGCACTGTCTCCGTAGGCCTGCTGAAGTTTCGCAAAAGTTTCCGTTGCAATTTGCCCAAATCTGAAGCGAAACCTGATAGCACATCGTTGCTGGAAATTAATGTCTTTCATTTGTATAACGCACTACGAAAACCGGGTTCACGGAAACATGACTTGGGAGTTCAAACTTGCTCTGAGCGCGTATTACAATGTCCACTTGTCACCCCTCCATGTCCGGTGCTTCCCGTGGTACCATATCAAGCGCTACGTCGTCAGTCTCTTCACTTAATTTACAAGACTCGTACATATGCTGATTGAATCGTAAAAATATAGCATAATTTGGATTTTATAAGTACTTATGTTAATGTACTCCTAGGTACTAAATAATAGATAGATAATTATATATGTTTTTTATTGTTACAGGTGCAAAATGACAAGGATAATTTGTTTTTGCGTTATCGCCACATTTCTATCAACGACATTAGCCAGCTGTTGTCCTTCACACTGTAACTGCTTTCAAGACGTTAAAGGAAGAAACTCAGTGGAATGCAGACAGGGTGGACTTAACGGCACCCTCTCCTTAGAGGGTATGGACCTTTCAATGGAAATTCTAAAGATTACGGCTCCAGAAGATAATCTTAACTCACTCACGATGAACCCGACCATACAATCTTATAAGAAGTTGGAGGAGGTTCACATAACACGTTCCAATATCCCCAACCTTGGAACGCTCTTTTTCTGGGGCCTAGACAAACTAGAAGTACTTAATTTGTCACAAAACAATATAACTCAACCGCTCGATCACAACTTCCGTGGCCTGCACAATTTGAGGGAATTGTACTTGGACGACAACAAGATATATTCGTTGCCCAGCGGCACCTTCCGTGATCTTAGGCATCTGGCGACCTTGTCAATTGAAAGGAACCGAATGCAGGAGCTGATGCCTCGCGTCTTTCAGCAACTAGAAAAGCTGAGGGTATTGAAGTTGAGCGGTAACAGCTTAGTGAAACTGAATCCTGAAGTGTTCAAAGATATAAAGGTAAGTGCAACATACTTTTTCGATACAACGTCTCAGTGAGTCTCCATTGATTATGTAATATGTACGAACGCTCCCCAGTTTGTTCAAACTGACATTTGTGTAATGCGGAAATATCTAATTCTTTTGCATAGATTATTAGTTTTAAGCATAAGGGTTCTCAAGTGCCCAATACAAATAATGTTAAATTAACTTATTAGAAAAACTGATAAAGCTTCTATAAACGAATTTAAATATCATGCAAAGCTTAATTCTATTTTGGCGCTGGGTGCAGCTGACATTGATGATATTTGCAGATTTGACATTTGTTTTGATTACTTTTTGTGATGTTATAATTTACCCTTCGAAAGCAATTTCTTAGTAAGTATTAAAGCACATTATTCACACTTAACAAACCATAAAAACACTCCTCGTCGCATAAATATATACTTCACTTCATACATATTGCCGCAACAAAGTTTCCCTCTTCAGCAGTAACGCTAACGTTTAGCGTTACGCATGCAGTTTTTATATATTTATGCGGCGTGAAATGTTTTTTAAAGTTTGCTAAGTACAAGTGACGTGTTGCCGTTCAAAGGGCGAGTCTACAAAGAACACTATTAATATAAAAATCCTCAATATCAACCTCAATTTTCTGTAGGTGTCCTTTTAGTGCGTAGTGTCTTGTCAGAAGACCTATTGCTATACGAAGGTGATTCCTAGTAAGATTTAATAGTTCGCCAGCCTTCTTCACTGACGGCTCTTTAATAAAAGTTTTGTCATAAGTTTGCCTGGCTGTATTTTTTCAGTATTTCTTGTTCTTGGACCCATTTTCGTATTTGCCCTCGTCCGGTGTTCTTAGACTTGCCCAGGGCAGGTTTTGTGTCCACGTATGAAGACGGTGATCCTATCTGAATGCCCAGCACCCACAGCAAAGTAACTTTATTGTCTTCCCTCCTAAGTCGGTCTTGATGTCATTTTAGGGTTCTATAGTGCCCTAAGTGTCGCCTGACCAGCCGTTGCAATACAGATCCGGTTATTAGTATAAGCCCTCTTATTGTTTTCTATTGCGCAATGCAATATAGCGTACATCTCTGCTTGTACAGCAGTGGTCTATTTTCCTGATGGTGTCAATAAACCGTTATTGCCTACATTTAGTATGTCTACATTATTATCATAATAAATTGTAATAAAGACTCTCCTCTTGGATTCTTAGAACCTTCAAAGCAATCTTCCCGAGCCCGGTACCGTTTTTTGCCAAAACCTCAAAAGAGGGCTCGTCAATGAAGAATGCCATATATGTACCATCCTTTTCCATCTTTTTATTTAGCAGCCCGCAAACCTTGATTTTGTATCTCCAGATGTGCTCTGACTGACTCATCAGTTTTCTGCTTACCCGGAACCTTTGCTTCTTTTGGAAAGTCATTTGATTCAAGTCCGCGCTCTCCCAAAGACCCCGTGAAGGATGCCACCGCTACTATGAGCCAGGTTTTTATAGCTTCACTGTGGCGGGTCATCCATAGGACTCCGCCACTGAAGATGTTATTCGTGAGTTGCAGTGGTGCTGCCACTGGAGGCATCATCCATTGAATTCACGAGTCGTTCTGAATCAGATCCGCCTGCTCTTGATTCAAGTTGATGTGGGGATGGCGTTTGTCAATCATCGCCGTCCGTAGTCTCGAAAGCTCCTTAACGGTTTCTTCGAGACTTGCGGTAGTGTTTTGGAGACCTCCGGAGGTCTCTTTTGCACTTGGCCCTCCTCTTTCTACCCTCAGTGGTATGACTTACGTCTCCCGCTTTGGGTTTATCTTTTCCCCATCCTTAATGGTCCGAGTTTTGCTTCGCACCTTAGATTTTTTGGAATATTCCCGGCCTGGAGGTTTTTGCTCCGTCCGCGTTCCTTCTGCAATTTTCGGGTGCTTTCTAAGTTTCCCGGACTGAGCCCTAGACAGCGTTCCCTTCTGACGTTCTGCAGTCTGATCTAACTGACCATAACCTCCAAGACAGTGATATCTGTTCCCAGAGTCCCAATAAAAGAGGTTTCTAACTCCCTCTCCTGTTCCCTCCGTTCTAGTTTTTGGTATTTGTTCTTACTTGCGTCTATGAGATTTCCACGAACAAGAGAGAAAGGGTAGTCCACACCTGTGAAACCCTCTGCTCGAGGGTGCGATATTCCGAGAGATGGCCCGGTATCTCGGAGGCTCCGTCAGCAATACCTTTTACCCCCGCCGCTATACATCCTTCGGCAGAGTCGCGTAACACTGCTGTGGTACCTGTAACTCTAGGCAGATACCTCATGACAAAGTATTCCCATTTGGGTCAGATGAGACCTGTTTTCTTAATGAAGTTGATTCTCCTTCCCCTCCCCCCTATTTCATACTGGCTTGGGACAGGCATAGGGCGGATAATGCTTTCTTAAGATATACGACAACGTTGCTTGTTAATGTGAAAAGCTATTCAAAATAATGTAACACTAAGTTGCACGACACGATATAGCTCGGCATAACAATTTGATGTTAAAGTTTAATTGTTATTTGTGTGTCAAGATGTGTCTTAGCATAACATTGTATGGAATAGTTTCCTGACATTTACTTGAACTCATTTGCAATGTCTCACAATCCAATACTACGTTTCGCAGTTTACTCAAATCGCTTATGAAGTTTCATGTCGTCGCTCCCCTTTCCCCAGCCTCTAATTCATCTAATCTCACACTTGCTTGATTATTGATCCAGCTGTTGACATTAATACATTGCTGCATTTGTATTCTTCGTTAAGTATTGGAAAGTATTAGTAAAATTGGTTACATATCAACAGCATTTGAACTATTTATTTTGTTTTATTTTAGATATTTTATTTATTTAATAATAATACTTTATTGTTTGATCAGAGTTATACTGAAAGATAAAGTCAAGCATTACAAGTTAATTATAAAGTATTTAAGTATTAGTGAAGATACTAACCGAATAAAACAGGTTAATAAAGGTTGTTTGATGCTCGTAAATTAGTTACATCACAAATAAGAATTAGGTCGACATGCGATTCCTTGTGCGTACATAACAGGTATGTCAAAATTGACACGAGAAAGGCTGCACACGGTTAAATGTTTTGACAACGGAAATGGTAAAACAGTGAACTACAATAACAACATAAATATGCATGATATTGAATATCCAAAAACAGGTAAAGTATACAGTGTTGATTAAAAGTAATAATGATAACATAAAAGTGAACAGAAAATAGTGCAATATACATCTAAACTTTTCTATCTACATACAATATAATATGCTATCAAAAATGACTACTAGTTAGTTACTAGTACTACAACTACTATTAACAAAAATACTTGACAAAAATAAATTGAAAAACAGTGTTTTAGTAATTTCATCAAAAGACATAAAATAAAGAAAAAAAAGTTAAACATTTAGAATAAAAGGATCAAAAAGCAATCAATATATTAACAGTTTTATACATTTGCGACAGCTGAGACTTGCATAGAATATTGATGTCAGCCTTTGGTATTGAAAAAGTGGCGGATGATCTTGATCTTTGACAGGGTACACTAAATTCGATTAAATTAAGAAGAGGGGGTAAGTCAATGTTGGGACAAATTAAATTGGTAGGAAGCTTGGCACTCATCATCTGTTCGTTGCGATAGTGAAAGAATGTTATGTCTGTCAAGCAAACTGGAGTGATCAGTACCACGAATTGGATAACCTCCATCAATCTTAAAGGACATATATTTCAAAAATCTTTTTTGAATGCGTTCAACCGTGAGATGTTGATATATTTAGATAATGTGGATATCATACAACGGAAGTGTACTCCAATTTATATCTTACTAGTGAACCCTAAGGGTCAATAAAATAGTAATTTTTTTTGCATCATCGCATAATGAAACCCAGTGTTTCAGAGACGGAGGTAAATACATAGACAAGGTGAGGAGAGAGAGTTAAATGGGCATGGAAAAGTACTTGAAAGTCTTTGAATTGTGCTCTCTGGGAATATCAGAGTTAAATGCAGTGTAATATAAGGTAATAGGCTGGGAACTCCGGGTGAAAGATATCACCGCACATTTACTGATATTTAGGAAGATGTGGTTGGCAGCACACCACTCACTAATAACGTTAGCGTCCGTCTGCAATGCCTGGCAATTATCTATAGAAGTAATATTGGAATAAACTGCTGAGATAGCGCAATGGTAAGAGCGCTATTCATCTGTAGCGGATGTTGATGGTTCGAATCTCTGTTGAGGCAATCGTTTTTTATAAAGACTGGTTGCCGCAAGGATGGTCGGTACCTTTCAGTGTAGAGGATAAATCAACACTCCTGCCCTCTTGCGGCGAGGAGAGGCAGTAACAAGCCATACACTTCACTCACACACAATACACATTTACACAAGCCTAATATAGGGCGATACAATAGGCCTCGTGGCCACAGTGTTATGTTGTGCATTAGGATACAAACAAACAATATTGGGGTAAATTTTGAGGTGATCAGTATATGGTAAAAGTTACAATCTAATAGATGCAGCAAATCATTACTATAGATGTTAAAAGGCAGTGGTCCCAAATTCGATCCTTGTGGTACCCCGGTGGAAACCAAGACAGGAGTAGATACAAAACCATTACGATAAACATGGGATGACCTGCCACTGAGATATGACCCAATAAAAGCTGTGAATTTAGAGCTAAACCTAAGGGATCATAATTTATGAAAAGTAATCGTTTGAAAGGCTTTTGTAAACTCAGTGTAAATTATGCCTATCGGCTGACGTTTGTCGAGCTTCTCACTTATAAGTTGAGTAATTTCCACTAGATTTGTTAAAGTAGACCTCTTAGTGATGAAACCAGACAGGAAAAGTCTGACACAGGCGTATATTTTTATAAACAACAGCATTTCAAAAGGTTTTCCGCAACTAGAAAGAATTGTGATTGGCCTTTAATTCAAGAACGATCATATTTTTTGAAGTGCACGAAAAGTATCATTTCCCAGGGCAAGATTAAAAATGTGAATTAGAGATTCTCAAGGTACATGAGCACAGTCCCGAATCAGAAATCCATGCAAATTATCATGTCGAGTGCTACAGTTAGTTTTTAATTTTCTTATGGTGACTAGAACTTCGTCACGAGTGAATAATCCTACGTCTAGAGGATTAATTGTTGGGGGCTGTACAGGTAGAACATGGCGATTGTCTTGCAATACATTAGAAAACATATGGTTTGCTCATATGTTTTCTAATGTATTGCTGAAAATGTATTAAATTCTGGTTAGTTAACCGAACTGAAACACTATCGCTACCCCTGTAATTGGATTTTGCTATACACTCCGTGGCAAGCGTCCTGTGCATACGCTACATTAATCCAAAATAAATTTTTCGGTATTCCGTCGCTGTACGTACGAGACGAAGTAAGCATGGAACCGTATGCTGCAGAATGGTTCTTTGTGAATATTGGAGATTATATTTGGACTCTACATTGAATTTCAACATTTATATTCTGTAGTGATATATCGGTTTCCAAAAAATCATTTTCGCTATAAAAATAATGCCATTTATCCTAGCCACATTTTTTTTTATTTCTCATTTCTTCCTTTGCCTAATTTTTAATTTGAAATGTCCACAGAAAAAGGTAGATATGAATCACTACGCGTACCTGTACTATTACAGTATAAAAAAATGTATTCCAAACTGATAACTTTTTGTCGTCATAATTCGATTCAGGTATTGGAGGGTAGGTATAAATTTTAGCAGATGTTATTTGTAGCTATATGAAAACTGTTTAAGGTGATATTAGTTTAACGTTATATAAATTATAGTTCTTAGTCTTCTTTTAGAACATGAGTTCCTGGTAAATACCTTCTTTAGAAGTAGTCCATACTTTTTGTACTATTTGGGGTTCAATGCTTCTCATTTCCTCAAAGGTTTAACAAAATATGTAACACCGATCACATAATATATTCTGCATTAATATCTTAAATTGATATACCAATATCTATAGATGCATTTTCTTTTGTTTCAGACTTTAACAGTGTTCGAATGCCGCGGTTGTGCCCTTGAGGAGATGGATCCAGAAATCTACAGCCTGGTGCCTTATTTAATTCGTTTAGATTTAGGCGATAATAATATTTCAAACATAAGTTCTAAAGAATTCGAACACCTTAGAGATTTACAATATTTAAATCTAGACGGAAATCAAATCTCAGTTATTTCTGATAGTGTTTTCTCGCAACAGACAGCTTTGCAAGTATTGAATTTAGGAAGGAATATCATACACGAACTGTCCCCACTGAGTTTTGTTAATCTAAAGTCTCTCTCGGAGTTAAATTTATCATTCAATAAATTGGAACATATGGACGCAACGTTACTGAAACCGTTAGAAGGAAATCTAGAGAAGCTGATTCTGAGCGGTAATCACATTCCTATGGGCGAGATTAGGGATTTGCTCTGGGAAAACCAGGTGCTGAAAGTATTAGAGGTTGCTGATTGTGGATTCGCAGAAATAAGTAGCTCGGTGTTACCTAGGAAGTTAACTGTTCTCAATTTGTCTGGGAATTATTTATCAATAATATCTCCTGATGACATACCGCAGAATATAGTTGATATAGATTTATCTAGAAATCAATTTAGAGGTCTCTCAGAAGAAGTATTGCAGAGACTGGATACTATGGCGAAAATAACAATCGATTCAAATCCATGGACCTGCGATCTATGCCATATCGTTCCGTTACTATCTAGAGCTAACAGATCTGATATATACAATTTGAAATGCGCGTCACCGTTTCATTACGAAAACAAATTATTGGGAACCATATACAAAGATCAGTTGAATTTTTGTACTGCGCCGAGTTACACATCTAGCGATGCTAATTACTTCCTCACGGTAGATGATAGCAAATTGGGAATAATAGTGGCTGGTGCATCTGTTGCTCTAGTGGTTCTTATAATATTCGCGGTATTGGCTGCTTATTTGTATTCCAAAAGACACGCGGCTAAATATTATACACACGAGGAGAAGAGAGCAGATGAAAGAGAATCCATTTTCGACAATCAAAGTCCTCTCTTCGGGGAAGAGTTGAGTTTCAAATTCCCAATGGACAGCAGTGAAAAGAAAGTAGCCATTGCTACGATAGATGAGATCAAGAATCACGCGCTATCCAACGGGATTTGAAAGCACTTGATCCTGATCCTCTGGGGTGGTGACGGTCCTACTTTCACACGTACGAACGATATTCGCTGTGCGGTTTTTGTCAAATTTCCCCTTTACATTTTCGGATTATATGTAAAGCTGACAAAAATGGAAAGACGAACTTTTCGTTGATGCGTTTAGTTTTTTTACTTTAATTTCACCGGAGCGGTTTCACAGGTGGAATATATTGCGCAAACATAAACGTTGTTTTCACACGATATTTTGTAATTACAGTTTGCGAATTAGTGATTCTCTAAAAACACTGTGTTCGAATTAGTTTTGGAGTGAAATTTAGTTTTGTGAACGTTCTCGATAGAATTCCAGGGACCATATTCACATTCCTTCTTCTCTGTTTCTGTAATATACACGCAAATGTTTTATGATTCGATGATAATTATAAGATTACGTCTTAGATAGTGGATTACGGAATAGATTTACAAAATAAATGTTTTATTTCACTACCTCAATGTACAGTTAATTTTGATCTGGATGAAGAGTCTAGTGTGGCCTTAGAAAGGCCTGGGGTAATATATTTTTAGATTAAAGAATAACGATTTTGGATTATCTTGAACCACATTTGGTATTGCCTATTATCTTACCTCATTTATAACATATTTCGTGAAAGTTCCATATTCAAAACCGGCTACATTCTTTTTAACAGTTTTTTTTTCAAGAGAGTCTGAAATTTTGCTGTACTTACACATACATATATACCATTGTGAAATAAAGTTACAGGAGAATAAGTATCAGTTTCTCTACTACTAGTTTATAAGATATTTTGACAATCAAAGCTTGTTTAAGTAAAACATATTTTAATTTAGTTAATTTTAATGGAAGCGATGATTTTAGTCAACTTAGACTTCCATTGCTTTTTGGAAAGATTTTCTTCTATATTTTCATATAATATAATTCTATAATTCTAGTGAGAGGAGAAGTTTTCATTTTTTTTTACCAATACAAATTTTGTAGTTGTTTGCAAACACGTAGAGAAAGGAGAGACTGTAAATTCAATTGTAAAAAAAACCTTAAACACACTGTTCGGATTACTTCTCCCACACAAGTATTAATTAATTCGGGACGACACGTGTTTCGGGAATACGTGGATTCCCATCATCAAGTCCGGCAC
>JARFOC010101349.1:0-12492 GCA_031763485.1 Osmoderma eremita | reverse complement strand
TGGAGCAAAATAGAAAATAGATCATAAAAGAA
Organism: Osmoderma eremita; assembly: GCA_031763485.1. Taxonomy (NCBI): domain Eukaryota; kingdom Metazoa; phylum Arthropoda; class Insecta; order Coleoptera; family Scarabaeidae; genus Osmoderma; species Osmoderma eremita. Next base: position 12,460 of record JARFOC010101349.1, on the reverse strand, counting down.
TTATTGAGTGCCCTCCTCTGCAAGAGAAGAATTCCCGTTTTGTGCTTTTATGATATATAGTCTATCGGATAGTCTATCGGATCTCCTCGCTAATTCAATGCGGAGATTATAGAGAATGAAAGAACCTTAATGGACGTTTACGTGTATGGAAGGAATTGATTTTATTTCCGCAGAAAATGGTGTAGGACCTACTTCAACTTTTAGACAGTTTTTCCGTGAGGAAACTTCCCGCTTTGAGTTGCCGAAGTTAAAATGTGAGAGTATTGATTTTTTTTTATAAAAACTTTTAGTGTTCTCTATAGATTAAAATTACGTTTTTAGTTTAGAAACAGCTTGAGAGATGATGTAGCGGCCCAAACAAAATGCAGTGTTTTTATTTATACATGCCGCAAATATTTAAAGATCCAAAAAGACAAGCAAATAAGTTTTAGTGCAAAACGCAGACTATTAAGTTTCTGCATTGCGCCTTATGTACTGCACACAGTTTGGCGCATAGATACAAAGCCAATCATTCATATAATGTCAATTACACTAAGATTTTTGTATAAAAATTCAAACCATCGTATTATACGATTATACTTTTCACGCAAATAAAGTGAAGATAAAATTTCGGATTGGTACTCCACTTCAAAAATGTATTACATTAAAGTAATTTAGAGCCAAACGAGTATATCCTTTGTCAAATAAATATACTCACTTTGGATTTCAAAAACCACTTCAGAACGTTGCTGATGATATAAAAGCATATCCGTCTATAAATTTCGAAAGTTTCTTATGTGGGTGCCCTCTGTCAGTCGCAGGGCTTTTATTTAAAGCTTAACATATTCCGTAATATTAGAAATGAATGAATGTTCCGTTATTATATTCTTACGTCAACTTCAAATATAATAAGAATGTATAGATGCATCTTCCAAATATAGAGGGCTTTGTTTGTAACGCTACACATAGGTATTTCCAACAGGTAACGTTAAGCGACATAGTATGCAACCAGTTATACGTTAACGCGTCGCCAGTGCAGATTTATGGCTCGTCATATTAATTAATTATGTCTCTGGCTGGCACGTTTTAAAGAATCTACTATAATTTATCTTTTCTAACAAAAAATTTCCAGCATACCATGAAAATTTTAAATCTAAAATTTATTACGAAAGTATAGTGGAATTTGATACGGAAATACTATTTGTGTTGGCAAAACAGAGCTATGACGGATTTGGTTGTGTTTTTAAGAAAGAAAGTGCAAAATTTCAACTTGGAATGTCTTAATTAATGAAGTTAATTATACAAACAAAACAACATAATAAAGGTGAAGTGTAATTTCACAGCAAGTTTTCTAAGTGCCCTCCTTGTCTTTCCATGCAATTCTGGGTCTATTCCATGGAATTCACTTCACTTGGAATTCATACCGCTCGCTTCGCTCACAAATTGATTCGTGGATTTATTGACTCATCTCAACTTCTCTGTCACTGATTTTCAAATTCGCGTACATTTGCCCGGGATTCTGGTGCTTTTGTTGAGCCAGTTGCTACAACAAACTGTTTGAGAGATGCTTCCGTGGTTCGTATATTTATCCAGAGGATACTTTTTTTATATAAAAACATAATTGTTTTAGTTCTGGCGTTAATTTCAATGCTAGTTTGTTTAAGTAAAATTTACTTTAATTCTGTGTTAGTATTAAAATAGTATCTTTACATTTACCTATATCACAGTATAATGTGACGTATTGTAGCTCCTTAATACGTCGGGTAATAGAGCTCTATAATTATCTATTACATTATACAAAAAAGAACATAGTTTATTTAAAAACTTTAAGTCTCCCACTAACAATCTGTACTGAGAAATGTATTGTTAACAATGACGTCGTCCTCTCTGGGTGTTAATTAGTGTGTTGAATAATTTTACAAGCTAAGTTGATTTCGAATTATTCTCTAATCACAGATATTATAACAAACGCGGTGAAATATCTTAAGCTGAAAGCATATTAATGAGAGCTAACTATACATAGTTTAACATGGAGGCAACGAAGAAGAAACACGCAACATTGAAACCCCTCCAGGATTACCTAATTAATAATTTTGCAACCGCTACTATTACTAGCCTTACAAACAATGCATACATACTTATATAAACACCTCTTGATAACTTCTTACTTCCACTCGGTTTACACCAACCACAACTTCTTCTTGATTGTGATTAGCCAAAGTTACAAACTCTAAATATAACGTGTTAGCACGTGCAAAGCCGTGTATTCAGGGTACATAATAATTTAGTATTGTCTTTTGTTGTTGCTTTCTACAAGCTATTCCACAAGCCTGCCAAAATAGATTTTCCTTTCAGATAAAATAGCCCTTCGTACAGGTTGTAATTTTCATGAAAGTCTTTTATATATTATTGAGTTACTTTTGTCCACAAAAAAAAATAGAATCTAATACTCGGCAATAAAAGCATACAAACTACAGTAAAGCGATTCTAAAGCTCGTATTTGCATGGGAAAGAACCATATGGCAAGTCCGAAAAAGCTTTTGTAAAAGTTCACATTATTTTCAGCACAACAGAAGAGAATCTACCAGTTTAGCGTTAGGGGATAGCAGGTAAAGAGATTGATTGTTTCACCTGGAGTATCCCATATTGATTTCTGGTCAGTGTTCCACCCTTTTTTTATAGGCGACCAGTTTGGCTCATCTACACAGACCGCACAAAAAATACATATTTTATTTATAACCTTTTATACGTCCCAGAAATGTTCATTGCTCTAATCGCGAAACAATACACCCGATAGACATCTCCATCCATATTCAATGGAGAGTGAAAATATACAATGAAAAGAATTTATAATAAATGTATAATTATTATTGTATGTACGTCGCCCACCATATTGTTCGGACCATATGGGGAAAATTTTTATTGCACAATGCATGTTTGTGAACCAGGATTTGGGTATACAAGAAAAGTTTTTTCCTTATAAGGATATACAGTATACAGTGTATATACAGTGTATATACAGTGTATATACAGTGTGTGTATACAGTGTCGGCAAAAAAGCCTCATCCATATTAGAAACTTTTTATGAAATCTGCTTCGCCTCCAACTGTCAAAGGGCAAATAATAATTTTCATGGCACTCTTATCTACCATTAAAACTAGGTTTGAAAATATAAAATGGGGGGAGGGATATACTTATACAAATGGAATCTGAACAACAGAGCTTCTAATGGTTTCTTGTGGTTGGCCAATATTTCTAAATATCTGCAAACTTGATTTTTCAAATATTGCCAAAGAAAAAGTCACCAGGTGTCAGATCCGGGGACTTCGATGGTACTGTGAGCAGGACCACCATCTTACTGGAAACACATTTCCCTTCTTAATTCCAGGGAACAATTTTCAATTTTGTGAAAAAAGGTGATTTTGTAAAAATTGCAAGTACATACCTTGGTGAATTTAAATTACTTCTAAGAAAGTATGGTCCCAATACTTAGTTATTAAAGATTTCACACCACACATTCGTTATAAAATAGTATTGCTTGTGTGATTCTATTTGAAAATACGCATTTTCGTCCGCCCACCAACGGCAATTCAGCGAGCTTACAACTCCATTGGAAGAGAAAGTGGACTAATCACTAAACAACACATACTTTGATACAACAATGATTGTTGTTCTTCTAATTTTCCTTGAAACCAAAGACAGAATTCCAGGCGCTGGTTTTTGCAAAGTGTGAATAAATTTTGGTTTGTAGTTTATCTTTAATATTCTTCTTACAGAAGTGCCAGAAACACTAATATTTAGTTCAACTTGGGATAGAGAAGTTTTAGGATTCTGTATAACTGTTTGCAAGATTTGGAGCTGGTGTTCTTCGTCAGGGATCTAGTGATGAGATGGATCTTTGAATTGATTTGCAACAGCTCCTGTAGTTTTAAATTTTGAATAAATTCTTCCAACTGTTGTATGGGAGATATTTTTACCAGGATACGTTTTTTGGCGGTTGCATCCTTTACTTCGCTTTTACAACTTCCAACCTCTGCTTTATGCTGAAATGTCGGTATTGAATGCAAGGCTGCGTTTTATATGATTGTGGTTATGTTCTCTACTTCATGATCTACATCTTCCATAGTTTTTAAGCTGACATTGAGATGTATATCTCTATCTAAAATTTCTCTATAACAATCCAAGTCAGTTCTTTTGGTTGATAAGAATGGTGGCTCTTGTCTGGTTATTACTTTCGTACTAACTCTTACTAACAGTGGTGAGTGATCTGAGGAGAGTTCCAAGAGGGAATCCATTGCTAGATAATTGATAGCAATTCCTTTCGTAACGCAAAAATCAATAACATCAGGAATCTTCGCTCTGTCTGTTGGCTAAGATGTACATAGGTTGATATGTGGATAAATGGTTTAAATTCCTATTGATCGTTTTAAGTATTTCTTTTACCCTAGGTGTCAGAAGTTTGGAACCCCATTGCTGATGTTTTGCAATATAACCTCCAGGTGCAATAAATCGAGTGCCAGGTTGTAACATTTTAAAAGGCCGCCTAACTATTTACAGCGATTCTTACCTACGCGTATTAGGGTGAGAACACGGCCTTCCTAGTTCATATGCATTCAACGCTAATGGCATTTTTCACGCGCGATCTGTCCCTATTCTGCGAACCTCTATGATTAAATTTCGGCATCATACTATTTCACTGGGCTACCCTAGTCACGCGACCGCGCTAAAGCGAGTGATAATGCTGCCCGACGGGCGACGCGAAAGATCGAGAATTGATTGACTAAGAGTGTATTCCCTTGGGCAAGTACCCGCAATTAAGTAACAGATCTTGGCAAGCAGCAGACACACAGGTTGTGCGAATTCCTAGTAGCAAAAGGTCCATAAAGTGTTAGAAATTAGTATATTTTGTTTTGCCGTGTGCAAGTACCGCGTAACTGCAAACCTGTGAGGTGTAGTTACGACCGACCGGAATTAATTTCCTGGGACCCTGTACACTGTTTTTATAGAGAATTCCCCGAGGCGTTGCCGATATAGGCACCGTCACCCAAATTTGACTACCGCTAACGACGAAGGCGAGCCGCTGAGATAAACTCTCCGCTTTTTAGATAAATTCAATCCATTTACTCCGCGCGTATCTCGAAACAAGCTAGATTCATTGTGTCGCCATTTTCCATGCTGTTAGCACGACTCATGTGCGCCACCTTTAACAACGGACGAGAAATTCAAGGCCTGCACCGTGTAATGTTGAAATTTAGCTATCAAAATACATTCAGTATTTCATTTAACGACGTCAATATCATTTTGTAAATTGTGTTTATTTGTGAAACCTTAAACATCATATATTTTGTTCTGAATTATCGATGTTATCTTATATGTACCGAACTTGTATTTACTGAGTTTGACGAGTTTCCCGCAATATATATACACTCTGTTTATTTAATCGTGCCCTTATTTCGTCAAACATTCTTACTCCCTCAACATCCGGCCTTTTCCGTGCTTATGAGCCAAGTCCAGTACTGATGTAAAGCTCGGTGGCGCCTACCATTAGATCGTTTGTTACCCAACCTATCTCTGCAAAGCTAGCCGCAAGCCAGCACTTCTGGACAAAATCTTTAAAGTAAGTACCGTATCTTGAACGACGAAATATTCTATTAAGGAGCAGAATCGGCGCCGTAGATTTATTTATTTTGAAACAAGTAAGCCTAGCAAAGTGTGGCAAAGAAACTTGAATATTGCTCTTTTTTGATTTTAGGTGTCGGAGGACTGTATACAATGAAGATGGTGACAGTACCTCTCCAATCACTTATAGCTACGCAACTAGCTTATAAACACTCTTTAACACTCTTTTAAGTTCACAATGTTTTATATCATTTTTAATAATCAACGCTGTTCCGCCATGTGGTGTTCGAGGGTTGAATCTATCAAGATCATTTGGTCTCTGAATTGTCCCCCTCGATCAAAAGTTGACGTGTCTTGGCGATTTTATTAAAAAAAAAGAGTCTTAATCCGTAAATATTCAAGGTGTTCCGTTTTCCCACGGATACCTGTATAAAGAAAATGACTAAATAAGAGAATAAGAAATCATACAACCTTTGATATTCACTCCCTCTTCCCTATACATCAACAGGTAAGATAGGACTTTTATATTACGTAATAATAATTAACATCTATTGCGGAACAGCATATCGGCATGTGACCGTCGCCTCCAAGGCATAGAGTTCGATCTGGGAGTGACCGGAAGCACAATAAATAACAGTCGATAATAAAAGTCGCGACGTAAACTGAGATGTCGCATAAATTATTACGTGAAAAGTATACCGAGGAAGGATCCGAGGCGAGCGCTGAAACTATTTCGTAGCGGAAGACTGCTTTAGTGTTCGACAGGGCGTGATTTACGTTTGCAAGGAATGGAAGTACATGCGGTGCTGCCAACACTAACGTTTTCGAGCAACCAAAATGGTACAGCAAAGAAAAATGTTTCTCGCCATTGCGGTACTGAAGTTACTTCTGAAAAATATAGACAAAATTAGTTGCAGACAATTTAATCGAATTGGTAGTTAGTTTCCCCGACCCTAACTCGCCAACCTCGCAAAATTTTGAACTATATATATGTATGTATATAAATTTACATGGAAGCAAATGAAGGTCTTTTTGAAGGATATAGGATATTCCTAGCGGCTGTGTCGCAAAAACCTAAAATATAGGAAATTAATAGGTAAGAGAGTAGGTAAACAGATCATTTATTAAATATAACCTGTTTCCAGAGATAAAAGGCGCATGGGAAGATGAGGATTTTGTTTTTACATTTCGCGCAATATCAGAAATTGCAATATTCGAACGACCAAAAGATTTGCCTTTTCTCACACCATCAGTTTTATAGTCAATGTTCCGAAAAAGCTGGGTATTGATTTATTCTTTATTTTTATTATAACCATCCAGATGTGAATATTACCAGTCGCCATTACAATGTTATGCTTCACCTCTAAAACACCACACGATAATAAATCTATTAAGCTCTGTAGTAGGTATTCTTAAAAATGATTTACAATAAAAGGGACGTATATAAAGTGTAAAGTGTAACTGTATCAATTTTGTGATAATATAAACATTAAGGGTCCCAAGTTGGACCCTTACGGTACCCCCAAAGTCGGGCGATAAAAGGATCACTAAGATAAGATCGAGTAGAAATATCCTGTATATAGATGCATACGTATGTGAGGTACTCTCCAAGAGAATAGACGTAGAATCAAACAAATATTTAGCTATTTCGAACCGCTTTTACTCCGTGCAGTAATAATTTCGGATTATTTCCGCAGAAAGAATTTATTCGCTCGGATGATGTCAAATCTATCCCCGGTTGGTTCTTCTTCACTTCAGCGAAAATAGTGGCGCTCTGAAACATGTTTCAGTGTATCTGCTGTCATCGTTACTTTATTGTTGGTGCGTTGGTAAAATAAAATGCACAAAATAGTCGTTGATGTGATATATACACTGTGAATTATGATGCTCAGCTAGGATCCTTTATTTATTAATCCGGAAACACAAAATACTTATAACACCAGGTATTTCGAATTGAGTAAACGATAGAATATGAAGATACGAAGGTTGCTCTGTTATTTATGTTATGTTTCTTATGCAAATCATAAGAATGCCTATTTGAATTCTTGGGTAGTTTGAAAACAGCCGCCAAAAACATTTTATATAAACATTGGGGGCATTATATTTCACCGAGAACTTAATTTGCTTTTCTAGTAAAAATCATAAAAGAACAAAGCATTTCTACCTATAAGGAGCCATTAACAAACAATACAGACTATTCAAGCACACTAACTAGCTACAACACGTTAACTCAACAGTACACGCGCTTGTACAAAATGTGTGGCGTGTCGACTTACTTGCTATACGCTATAAGGACTACATCCCAAAAAAAGAAATAGTATATCCTTCTTATTTATAAGATAATGATCAGGAAAGACAAAAAGTCCTGCTGCGCAAATGAACTATAAACGAACATTACTTCCAAAACGATATTGGTTGTGACGATCATACCATTATCAAAGACACCAATTTCCTGCCAGTTAATATGAATAAATATCTACATGCAATCTTTATTAATCAGCACATACATATGTAGAAAAATGCATCATAAAAGAAGGTGCTCAATTCAAACACCTTTCAAACTTCTATACAGACTGTAGTAGCACTGTAGTAGTATTATCAACGTATTTAAAAGGGTATTTAAGTACACATTTATACGTTTGAAAAGTGTATTATCAACATATTTAAAGGATAGTTTTCCTTAAATCTTCATTTAAATTTAAATGTTCATTATTGGGCAGTTAGCTAGTTAAAATCTTCTTTTAACTAGCTAACTGCCCAATAATGAACATTTAAATTTAAATGGAGATTTAAGGAAAACTATCCTTTAAATAACGCACCATACTTAACGCGTGCGCACCATACTTTAGAAAGCAAATGTCAAGTAAGTCGTAGTGATCATAAACTAATTAACATTTGTCAACATGTAAGCAGATTGTAATTGAGTAATAAATAGAATGTATTCAAGCTCAAGTGAATTTACATCTTCATCCAATGAAGAATTGTTGGCAGCTGTATATAAACGAAAACGAGCAAAAGTATTTATCAGAAGAAGAATTTGTTTAGAGATTTCGTAATAGCGAGGAGAGCATCTAACACTACATCACTAATAATGTGTGCTGGTCCACCTCCCGTGCTATACAACATTTGTTTGTTGTTTGGTGCATACTTTCTCCCACGATTTTTTAGATTTTCATATATTGCCGACAATTGGTCAGCTATCCGTGCATTACCTACCGGTGGCAACATTACCTACCACGCGTTAGCCTATTAATTATAAATTAATTATATAGATCACAAACAGTGTAAAATGTACAACAACCATACCTTATCCTGGTTTGTGACTGCATTTGTTTGTATGTTTTCGATGATTTTTTTTTTAATTTTGCAATAACAGACAGCAAATCCAAGGTTTTTTTGGTCGGTAAAATTTTTACCACGGCTCTTTTTTTTGAGTTCATGTTTTTCTATAAATTTATCCTTACTTCAAACACCAGACACGTGGTCAATGCGGAGACAACTTCTGCCTGTTTGAATTCAAAAATTCAATGAAAACAATTGAGCTCACGGATGCTTCGTCCTAAAATGTTAGTAAAACTATTACTAACTTTTGAATATCCGACATTTACTTAAATGTTATTTACCTTCATTGATCGTACCAAACTTAAGTTAAAAATTCATTCAATTTAATAGTCCTTTAAGTAAATGTGCATTTAAGATGGATTGATAATACCGGGCGTTTTAGAGTTTGAAATAAAATAAGAAAAATATTAAAAACATTCATCAACGTATACTGAAAATAAAGTATTATCCGATTACGTACAGTATCGACTTCGTAATTAAGGTTTCAAAATGAAGGGTGTAAGAAGAAACACCTAAATTAGGCGACAAAATTTGTTTGAAAAGGATATACATACGTACATTCCTGGTGATGGAAGGACGACGCTTTGTTGGCGTTTACTGCGTTGCCTAAACAAATATCAACGCGCACACAAGGGATCAAAAGTACACTGAACTGCGTGGGTAGCTAGAAATTAGGGCTATTCAATCTAAAACAGAGGTACTACGTACTGTATTTAACAATGTAGATACCCCAATGGTTTTAAACAGTCATTTCATTTAATTAAGCAGCAAGTCATTAAATAATTAACAGGTAAATATAATCCCCCAATAAGGGAAGTAATATCTTTTAGCAATCTGGTATATTTCCCTTTAAATGACGGAAATTCGGCTCGCAAAAGAGTTCAAAAACTACTGCTTCTTCTCTCACAATCAATTCACGATATGAAAATTTACACTAAGATTCCACCATGTGTATACAAAGTTATTACTACCTTTTTAACATAATTGAACAAAATATTTCGCATGTTTTGTTACTTTTGTCTTTTTAGCTCTTCCGAAGACTGTAAACGTATCATATTTTGGACAGTACAAGGAGTTTACAGTGCTTTCAAAAGTGGATAAAAACTTCACACCTTTGTTGTGTAAAAATCTCTCATCGTAAAAAATAAACACAACAGTACCCTTACCACTTTGATCAATGAAAATGGTAAGGGCATTTCTGTTTTTGTTTTCTACTATTTTAATCAATAGTATCGTATTACCAAAAATCATTCAACATGCTATCAGCTCGCCTGCGGTGCACAATTTATACGTTTAATGTTGAATTATGTACTATTAGTTGACCATAGTTGATCCCAAAAGAAGCTCAATTGATATTTTACCATACGGTTTCACTGATTTTTCAATTGTTGGAGAATAAGTCTGTAATTGGGTTTGATATACCTAAAAATTTTTATTTTATTTTTACTATAAAATATTTTTATATATTATGTCTGAGTTCGTTCAAAGTTGAAATTAGTTAATTATTCCAGAATTGTGTCTTCTAGTAAGATAAGGGTTTAGAAGTATAGAGTTGAACATCTGTTAAGTCATTAATAACTGGCGGTTCTTAAACTTTACAAGAAATTAGGTCACAAGTTTCCCGGGGTTACCTGATATAACGCAACATAAAGTTGCATACTTACGACTTTGACTTTTAAAGTAATTATGATCGATTAAGTGAAGTTTAATTTAGGGTAATATTGATTTTCGGGTTCATAAAATTAGTCTTGATAAACCCCAAACTTAGTATTGTTGCTGTTTCGGGGTTATGAGCTGATTTTGTGTTAAAGATATCAAACATAGTTAAACAAAATTAAACTTTAATAATACACGTTGACAACTTAATAATAATAATTAATAAATTATACCACTCCCCACCAAGGTGCGCCAATTTTAATTGCATTGCGTTACATTAGAGTAGATGCTCAAAATGTTCACCTCCCATCTCCAGGATTCTACTCCATGTCTCAACGACTTCTCTTAAACACGCTCGACGATTGTCTAATTGTTTGGCAATAACCTAGAGGAGACTTTTCAATTAACCTCATAGGGAAAAGATGGATTGAGATCAGGTAATCGTGGCGGCCATGGAGTAATCCACCTCGACCAATCCATTGATCACCAAATACTTGAAATAGGTGTTGCCTCACAATCATAAAGCAATGTTCAAACAAATCTCAAACAATATCATTGCTTCGCTCCACATCACTCCTTCGCCATTGCGATTGACTGTATACTGGTGCTTGGATCATCTTCTACTTGGAGCAACACTCGTTCTTCCAAGTGGGTATTAAATAATTTATGACAGTAGCAAATTAAATTTTCGGATTATTAACTGATAACAGTAATTACTCTTTGCAGCCACCTAGATTCAAAACCCGCTCCTAACTTCGAACCGCCTGGTTTTCGAACATAGGTATGTTTATATAGACTTTTCTGTCTAAGCGTGTAGAATAATATCTCAGAGTTTGGCGAAGCGGTTTAAAAACTCTATACTATACACACCTTTAACAAACGTTACTTTGTTCAAACTTATTGAAATAGTTTCCAACTTGTTGTTGAGATAACATTGAATTACCGATGTATCCACAATGTAGGGTAGCAAACCTGTCTTTGGACCGCTACAGAATCAAGCTGACGCTCGATATAACTACGAACTCATCTGAGTTAGGAGTACACAGACAGTACAGCTACAAAGTAATTTTAATATCGCCATTCACTACTAGGAAATGCAATAATAAAGTTTTAAAAGTTTTATGAAACACGGACTAGACTCTAGAGTAAAGATGAAGATCACTCGACAAGTTTCAGTAACGGTTCTTCATACAAAAAAGGCCAACTACCGGGGGTGCACTCTTAACCGTTAAACTAATTGAATAGGAGGGAACAAGAACCTCCTAGAGACCCTTTGTGAGAGTTTTCACCGTTCAGTAAACCTACTACAATTCCTTTAAATAAGCATTTAATGCCTCCGTAATATTTATTTAAAGGTAGTGTTTTCTTTTGTCATTTAGTTCCACGAAGAGACCCAATTTTTAAAGAATAATCTACTTTCGTAACTCATTCTCTTTGTATAGTTATAAAAAGGTTGTGAACTTCAGCCAACGGATAGAAATTGAACAATATTTTTATACATACTCATATAATGATCAACTTCGAAATAACGGTACAGCATATGTTTTTCTATACGCGTGTATATACATACAATGGCGGTCTTAACTACTGAAAATCTTAACGAAAAAAGGTACTCTTACAGGACAAGTACATTTATTAAATTTCCAATAAACATTACAAAAAAGTACAAACATTAACTTCTTTTGCCAGATATTTAACATCTTTTGTCTCTACTTAAGTTATCTATTTGTGGCGTGAATTTATCGGCGGAAATAACTTTTAAAACTGCGTCTAAGGGTGCGTCCGTAAATCGCGATCTTGCGGGAGATTTGTTTCCTTTCATCAAAGAAAATAATTGTTCACACTTATAGGTACTTCCAAGCAT
>JARFOC010101338.1:0-12492 GCA_031763485.1 Osmoderma eremita | reverse complement strand
CGAAAATATTTGGCAATAAAGAAATAAATTAATTCAATGTCAGCGTTTTCTAACCCTTGCTGAATCCTTGAAACACATTATTAGCGTTAAAAGACAGACTAGTTTCTAAATTACAAGTACTCCGTTACTTCTTTTTCCAATCATTATTTAAGGTTATATTGAATAGATTTAGTAAAGACATGCGTTTTACAATTCAGACGCCGCTGGGGACATTTTGAAGTTTTATAACAAAAAATTTTGGAATGTATATAAAATTTGATTTGATTATTGTAAAAAAAAGTATCTGGTTTATACATATGTATGCATTCAACGCAACCAATCAGGAATGAAGACTTAAAACTAAATCACCGCTTTCTTCCGCTCTAGCGACGCGTATATGGCCCGTGTATCCTGGCCGAGTCGCAGAAGTTATGGCCAAGTTAAGTACAACTCCAAACAAACAGACAGAAGTCATATTTTAGGATTGCGATGAAATGTGACGCAAATTTATCATGTCTGAACGCGCTTTCCTGATTTTATTACAGTTGATTCTTGGTTTCAGCGCCAGCCCGGTTCCTGTTCAAATACGTCTCTTACGACCGCTACGCGCGGCACTAAAACGGTATATTCCGGCCCCGCCGATCGGTAGACTCCGGGGCCGGAGCGACGGCGACTCCGGTAACCCGGAGTGCCGCCGACGCAACGCGAGCGAACGGAAAAAGTCAACAACACGTTTCGGTATCCTTTTATACAAATACACTAGACACGTGAATACTGCATCTGATCCCTTTTATATCTTGCTTTATCTTGATCTGTGGTATAAAAATGTAGAAAGTCGTGGAACAACTGCTGGGTTTTTTTTATTGCTACTTGTATGTAGTAATGACATAAATGTGCGGGAGAAAAAACGAGATATAATTGTCGGTGTGATTTTGACGGTTTCTTTGCATGAAATTAAAAGCTCAATCAACATGAAATGAAACGGTTTATATATTGTATTAAGCACCAGTACAAATATTTTCTTAGAATATTCTTATCAGCAAGCTGATCAGTGGAATTACATTCCCGGAAGAAATTTTCATTAAACGAACTTGATCATTAAAACTTATAATATAATGATATTGCGGGTTGCAATTAAGATATCTAGTAGTTACACAGATAATTGTCATCTAATAATAATAATAATATATAAAATAGGCTTAATAATAATATTTATTTAGGCTGATACATAAGAAAGTGTTTACACACGGCAAAAGAATACAAAGAAGAAATAAACTAATATTAGATAATTAATTATCCTACATTATTAATAAATACACTTAAGATTGCGTAATTAAATCGTGAAAATTATTACTAAGAAATTCCGAGACAGAAGAATTCTAAGAGAATAAGCATTTTTTCATTAAATAAATTTTCATTATCTTTTTTAAATAAATCGAGGAAGATAAATGTCTTACAATTTTTGGTAAGGCGTTGAAACACTTTGCTTCTGGTTAGTCTTAAATAATCTAATCTTATTTTATCGTTGAATCTCGTCGAATAGGGGTGAAACTCACTATTAATGTAGTAGTTACTAATATTTTCATTAATAAAGAGGATACTTTCCAAACTATATGCGCAAGAAGTTGTTAGTACTTGCAAGGATTTAAAGGCTGCTTTGCATCCATCTCTATATACCAGGTCAGCAATTAACCTAATACACCTACGCTGGATCGCAAAAATACCCATTAAGTGAACCGAATGGCCAAAAGCCAATATTGCGTAAGTCATAGCGGAATGGAACTGTGCAAAGTAGACCATCCTTAAATATCTTAGAGATAAGTTGGAAGTATCGTGCATAGGACATCAACATGAGAACGTCAGATTAGTCCGTGGTTCAGCAGAATACCTAGCAACCCCACCGAAGCGGCAACATCACCGCCGACCGGCCGCAATTCCAGCACCCAACTCTGCATTTTCGATGTATTAATATAAAATTTATTAGCTAAAAACCAACTAGTGATAGCACGATTTGTGTGGCTGGTGCTAGCATCGAGATTCGGCAACGAAGAGTCGGAATTAATGGCCGGAGTATCGTCAGCAAACACTATAAGTCTCGAGTTGGGATTACAAGGCTCAATATCATTCACATAAATTAAAAATAAGCACGGACCAAAAACAGATACGTGTGGCACCCCGTGCTTCATGTTCTCAATATCAGAAATTCTATGACTGTATGTTATAAACTGAACTCTATCAGTAAGAAAAGATTCAAGTAATTGTACAGTAACATTTGAGAACTTGTAATACTTTAATTTAGTAGTAAAAATTTGATGGTTCACACAATCGGAAGTCTTAGCAAGATCATACAATGTGATACCAGTATATCTCTTATGTTCAAAATTCTGTAAGACAATGTTTCTCACATATTGTAAAGTATAGTAAACATCTTATTTCGAAAACCAAATTCGCAGTGACTATATAATGAATTTTGTTCAAAATAACTAGTAATTTGGTCTTTTAAGATCTTTTCAAATATTGAGATCGGTCGATAGTTATTAACATCATCAATTGAACCTTTTTTCAATATGGGAGTTACATTTGATACCATGAAAGACCCGATTTAAACACCCTTACTAATGCCTTCATTAATCACGTTGGTAAACGGATAAATTATGATGTTAATCAAAGTTTTAGTTATTTGTGAATTAATCCCATAAGGACGTTGTTGGAAAAAAGTTTTAGATCGAAAAAGAAATATCTGACTTCAGTAAAGCTAACTTGTTGGAAGCTGAAAGAGGTATAAAATTTTTAGACAAGAAACTGGAGGCGTTAGTGTTTGCGGATGTTAGATCGTTTAAGATATTGTCCGCAATATTTCAAAAAAAAATTGTTTGTGGAGTCTGCATTTAAAATATTTGATGTTGGTTTTGGAATGATTTCTTACTTTCCATATGGCTTGTGGGTCATTCGAATATATACTTATCATAAGCCCTTCCTTAATATAGCTCGATATTGTTTCTTTAGTTTAGTTATATAGGCATTAGGGATTAAGGAAAGGTTTTTTACGTTAAGTTGCCTAAAGAAGGTTAGATTTTCCCGCATATTGCGTAAATTATCACTAGACCAAGTAATTTTAAAGTTTGTATTGTTATGGTATTTAATCTTAGAAAAGAAAACATAGATTCATGGAATTTGTTATTGTATTCATGAACATATCAGGTTTTACATCTATTGAATAAGAATCTTTAATAAAAAACCAATCGACCGATTCTAAAACATAAAAGACTTGTCTGGATTATTGGTGTAAAGTTAATAATTAAGCTTACCTATGTTGTCTAATTTATCTTCGGCCTTAATTGTTAAAATTAGTCCAGAGTGATCATAGGTTAGATGATCAATTTTATTGAGAATTGCGCATTCGGGATTAAAATTAATAAAGCAATTATCAAGACACGAACTACCACGTGTATTTTCAATATTATGGTAGGGAAAGACGTACGATGCAAACACATTACACAACGTGCTAACATCCACGTCATAGGTATTAAATTCTACATTAATTTATTCAACGTTTCAAATAATAATTCAATAAATCTATCGGAATTACCTCGTGGCGATATATAGATAGTAATAATATGATACATTCGATATTTTAGACCAGCGGCTTCAAAGTCTATTTCAGACAGTGAAAATGAATATATGTCACATTAACAAACAAATTCAACAAGACAGATCTAAGTTTCAGGACCACTCATATAACACTGATCAACAAAACTTCAGATTTCTTTTGTCCCACGAGGAAAAGTAGGTCAACTTGGTAGTACTTTTTACACTTATTTCATATGTGGTTTCAGAGTTAGTAAGCAATGAAATTTTGTGAAAGTATATATTATAAAATGTGTATAAATCATGAAAAAATGACGTACAAAGTGATATATTTACTTGGAAAATGTGCTGATATATGACCTTCGGTTGTACTTTGCATCAGAAACATCTCCCGTCAGATTCCAGCAAGTCTGCCAACATAGCAGGCCTCCATTTGCCCTGGTATTATCAGCACATTCATCGTTACTTTGTGTCATGTTTTGTGGAGGTTTGGGCATAGGTAATTCCGGACTGTAAGGTACTGGTCTCAGTGCAGATGGAATATTAGGATATTTTACAGTACGTGTGGATTTGGAAGTCATACCACTTATATTTGTTAGACAAAAATAGCAATCGGTAATATGATCTGATGGTTTGCTCCAAATCATAGGAATAGCAAAAGGCATGTGTCGGTTACCTTTTGCCCACGCTGTAAGAAGTCTGACACACGTAACACAGCAAATATGGAGAGCCCAGCTTTTGTCTTCATCACCTACTTTACACTTGAAATATAGCACCTTTTAAGGAGAGGTGCGAAAGACCGTTTTTGATATTTAAATGTCAATTCGCCCCAAATGTAGCAAAAAGAGTTCGGGTGGTTTAACCATTTCCTTGGCATTTTTACAGGTGATCAAATGTTCCCGGTTTCACTACAATAGCTTGACCGCACCACAACGCAACACTCTTTAAAACATTAATAACGTCAGCGTATATGTTCATTCACCGAGCTTTAGCCGACAACTGAAATAAGAAGAGATGCTATCTAGGAATGGTAAATGCAGATCTTAACACGTCAAGACATGTTCACACATTAACCATTGCATGCGACTTGATCAGTTCCGAGCTCTAGCCGACAACTGAAATAACGTCAATAGATATTTTAGGTGGATAAGCGAATATCCTGGAACATAAGAACTCAGTGTGATGGAGAAATTCTGAAGACACAATTGATTTCAGCATGCAAAAGTATATGGGAGTTAGACATTTTTGTGCCTGTGTGACGAAAATCTTGTTAACCAGTGTAATCTTTAAACGAATAGTTGCATATCATTATTATTAGTTTTCTAATTCTTCGTTGAAAAAACTAGAGGTAATTGCTTATAAACGTTTGATAATTTGTTGAATGCTTTAATTGTCGGGTATATCGAGAAAAATAAAATGTTAAGTCAACGCAAAACACATTAACTTAATATATTAGAATGTTAAGTTAATGTGTTTTGCTTAACATTTTATTTTTCCCTGTGGAGTGGTGACTTCTTTTCGGAAAATTTTAATTTCTGCAAGGGAATCTCTAATGCTTCTGCATTTCTAGTATTGTAATTGCGATATTTGTATTGTGTTATTGTGCTAAGTTGAATAAATTATTCCCTACAACTTCTTTCCGATGGATTCCCGCTACCAGTTGTAACAGCCCGCTTCTGCAATTTGAAAACTCGCCCTGCATCAGTTGTCGCATAAACGGATAAATAAATAGAATTCTTGGTATCATGACGATAACCACAAAAAAGTCAACGTATATTTTTGCTTATTTGCTTTAATATAAATGCATTATCATATAGACCGTCTGCTTGATCGATTCGCAGAAAAATGAATTGCACCAGGGCTTTGTGAATATCAGATATTTGCTAATCAGATTACTATTATGTGTGACTGTAACTGTATTTGGATATTTACTTCATGGCTTAGATAAAAATCAAATGTGCATTTTCGATTAAACTAGAATTTGACTTCATTTTTTGACGAAAAAATAAACTGCATCTACAAAGAAGGCATATTTACACGAAAAACAAACATTACCACGGTCGATTATGAAACTGTATTTTGTGATATTGTGTATATATTTCAAAATAATTATTAAATGTAGTTGTTTGCATAATACACATAATAATCAGATATGTGAAATATAAAATATGTTAAAGTATGCACAAAAGAGGAAATACCACTGATATCTTTGTGAAATCATCTCATAGTTTACTATTTGTATAAGATAATGTATGGAGATGATAGTCATTCAGAAATGTTTTCTGTGGTTACAAATATGGGTAGTGTTGTAAATGCCACTATTAACTAAACTATTCCAATATATATTTGGTGTTGATATGACTATTTATTACAATGGAATTCTCGTTATTTTATGCATACCATATCTAAAACAAATATGTAAATGCATTTATGTCATGTGAACGTAGCAGAATACAACGAAATGATTATTGTAGGATAGAAAGGATACTAATTTTTTGATTTTATTTTGCCTCAAACCAATTCTTTTTATAATAACGAAAATGAATGTGGAAAATTTCAATGCCACAATAGTAGTAAAACGTGAAGGTGTTGCAGTTTATGCATAGGGAGAAACGAGATTTGGATTTATTTGGCGTTTACTTGATGAAGATCCATATTATAATATTATGTATAAATCTTCACTATATTAAAAATAAAAGTAACAATTGTTTCGCCAAAACATTGGCTTCATCAGATGATATATATATATAGTGATAGATATATAGTGAAGATTTATACAGTTTCAAGTGTTTTATTTACAGAAACGAGATTGTAAAATATTAGAAGTTGTAAGGACAACTTTTGCACAAAAACGGATTGCCTAAGTCTTATCAATAATTAAATTTCACCAACTGAAAACGAAAAATAAAAAAAAGTTTATATTTAACTAAATAGGTTGATCAATTTAAAGTGGAGGAATACATTAATATCTTCAAAGCAATTAGTTTTACAAAATGGAAGTTTCAAACAAAAATTTCATCGGTATCAGTTGGTACTATTGTAACAGGAAGATCAACTCCTTTTTTCTGCAACGAACGAAACAGAAGACGAAGTATCTTTTCAATGAACTTCTTCAAGAGCATTTAATAATAATAAAAAAATTTATTGTGCAACGGATAAATTCCAATTACAGGACAAATTGATGCAAAACATTCAGCCGCAAATACGATTACCCATAACATTAAATTAATGAAAATCTATGAGCAATTGATACGAAAATACAATAACAAATTAAAAATAAAATGTTAATTATACCATTTACAGCTGCTTATAAATATGTCGTTATATAAGTTATCCGCATTCCTTTCCATCTGTGACAGAGATGCTCGCAAAAGGATGTTATCCTTCATGATATGCGAGGTACATAAAGAGTTTGAAGCTGCAGGAAGTTTATTCTATAATGTATTCGTTTAGATGTTCTGCGAGTAGTGTATCGTAGTTAGCAATGAAATCAGAATAGAACTGGTAGACTTGAAAGTTAAGAATTTTAAAACCCGCTTCTGCTATGCTCAGTGCAATCAATCAGTGTATTATAAAAAGTATATCGTACAACGCACGCATCTTCTACAACAAAAGCAATGTTTAAAATTGTATAAGAACAATGCGCGAGAAAAGATGTAAAGAACCGATGACAAACCCTAAGATTCTAGACTCCACGGTACAAATATAATGTACGTGTGGATTAGATGATAATTCTGGGTCAAAATGAATCCAGGATCCTTAATAATACATTTTCAACTCAATATATGAGCGTCAATAGAATAAACAAACGAAAAGCTCCTATATTTACGAGTGTACGACATAATAAGACATTTATTAACACTAATGGAAAGTTTCTTAGATCTGGACCAATCATATCATTTTGCGGCGTAGTGAAATCGTTAAAATTGGATCAAGTGGAGAATAATTTGACATCGTCCGCATAACCCAGGTAACAGCAAGAAAGAAAACCAACAAATCATTAAGAAATATTAAGAATAGCAGAGGCTCCAGGCTGGAACCGTGAGGAACACCGGAAATCGGAAGAAAATTAAATTATTTGAAGACATTAAAAAAGACAAAGTTTTAACGATTGCTTAAATATGATGACATAAGGTTAGCCAGATTAGGAGAGAAACTATAAGACGATGTGACTCATAGTGTAAAAGGCCCGAGAAAAATCAGTATATACAGTGTCTACTCGTCTAGGATTATCCACAATTTCGATAACGAACTGCAAAAAAGAGGTAAGATTGATGACAGTAAAAAAATCCATGCTGCAATTGCGAGATGTTACGCTGTTCGTAAACCTCCAAGAAATTATTAAGTATAGCAGTGGGACGATAGTTTGCTATTTGATCCTTGCCGCCTTTTTGAAAAGGGGGAAGAATTCTTTCGCGCTGCCAGAGAAATGAAAATCCACTGAACGAAATGGACAAGTTGTTCTTCTTGACTGGGATTCCAAATATATACCGTGTTTCCCTGGCCAAACAGCTAGGTACTTGATCATCCTCACTTGTACATTTATTCGAAAATTTCACGAAATAAGGACTAGCGCATCGTCAGAGACCATATTGACTTGAAACGCTGGCAGATCCAAAAATAAGTTTGAATGGACAAGATTTAGTTAGGTGGTTTACGCATTTAAGGCTGAGGCAAAAGTATTAACTATATCACGGGGATTGTTCAGTTCTCGATAATTCCGCCACATTGAACAAGATATTCTGATAATGCCCTTTCTTAAACGAGCGTAAGACCACAGCTGTGCAGGGTTTGATGCAATGTATATGCAGAAGTAATAAAATACAAAATAGGATACGGTGGCTTAAAATAGTAAAAAATAAAAAAATACCCTTACCACCTCGATGAGTGAAGAACTCCTGGATACGTATTTCGGCAGAGTCTACGTAGATTTATAAATTCATTGTAGGATAAAAATTTACCAGATCGCTTCCATTTTTTGTGAGTAAGTCTTCAACTTCAGTTTATTTTGAGTGTTATTGTTAAACCACGCTGTATAAGAAGAAGGTCTTGACTTGGTGATTTTGGGAACTGTGAGGTCAAATATTGTGTATAGGGTGTTATAAAATACAGTAACGGTAGAATTACCATTGGTAAAATTGTCTAGAAACGTTTGGTCGACTTTTATGACAAACAGTCGTAAAGATTGAACAGAAAAAATTGGAGCGGGTGTTAATATGGGAAGTTTGTTCTTCCCCCATTCCCTGGAAATATTTGCATGACTACTGCAGTAAGACTTTCATGGGTAACACGTTAGTGTTTACGTTGGAGGAAACAAGATCCAAAGCACGCTGATCAAGATTCAGGGCAGAATTATGTTATTATAGGTTCAGAGTATCACAAAATCAATCGGGTGCTGTACATTTAACGGAAGAGAAAGTATGAGGAGAGAGAAAGAAAGGTGAATTATACATAAGCAAGAACTAATTACCTTAAAATGCATGTGACCTAAAACTAATACTTTAGAGAAATTTCTAAAAAATAAATAAGCGATAGATGTTAATATTTCAGTACTTGTATCAAGGATATGCCTTGGTTTGAAACTTTCTTTGAAGACATATATTAAGGTGCTCCACTTTAAATGGAGCAGTCTATGTACATAATCTTTTAGATTATATAATTCCTGCTACAATTTGTGTTAATTGATATAGCACTTTTATTGTAATTATTGTAGAGACGTCATATTGTCGATAGTCGGAGAAAAACTAGAGATTTTTCAAGAATAAATTTGATGCAAACCCTCCTTTTTACGAACCTCCATTTTTTTTTAATTATTGACTTAGGACTTTATAATAGCAATACATTTTCCTTACACCTCCAAAATGCTTATCGAATATTCCTCATTCAATCGAAGTAATTCACTAAACTAATCGGCTATTCTCCATTGTTCCAGGTCAAGATATGGTTCCAGAATCGCCGCATGAAATGGAAACGAAGCAAGAAAGCCCAGCAAGAAGCGAAGTGCGCGAAAGACGCGGAAAAGTCCCATTCGCCATCCTCGCAATCGCACAGCCATCAAAAGATTTGCACTCAGGAGCCGTGCACGTCGACACAGACCCACACCGAACACAGTTCTAGGAAGGCGTCAGTAGAGAGCGAGCAACTTTATAGGCCCTATGTAGTATAAAGGACGAGATTAAGTTTGTTTAGTTTGGCGAACAATCACTTTACAGTTCAAGCGATCAGACATTGTAATTATGTATGTAATTTGTGTTTTAATCTAATCAAAGGATGGCTTTGAAAAATAATTGTACATAGTATATTATACACGAAAAGACATTGCTAATTCCCAACGGTTCTTCGCCGATTTCTTTTTAAATGTAGGTACATTTTTTTCTAACTATTACAAAGAAGATCGGAAAAAGAGAGTGTTACCATACATAAGAATGTGTTGTATATGTAAATATATAGTTTTAGTTATATGTTAGTGCGGATACGTTTGTTGTATATTTTGGATCTCTTTTTGTGACGTGTCAAAATACGGCGGAAATGATTCTTTTTTTATTTATTTTTTATAGATGTACATTGTAGTACTTTGAGCAGCACCATGTTTCGAGTGACATATGTATGTATACAGAGTGTTTGACTGTAAATAATTTTGAAGTTCCTAAAATACATTGTAAAGATATAAGTTTTAAATTAAAAATAAAAGGATTTGAAAAATTGTTTTATCTCTTTTATTATAATTGTTAAGACTAAAATACGCTTATTTCATACTGATTCAAGCCTTTATATGGATTAGAGCTAGAGTGGAAGTTGAACGTTACAACAGCTTCTATTTATTTCAATATTTTTCAGGACGAAAATTGTCAGTGAATTCGTAAGCTTCATCCCGCACATCACTAGCAAAACGTGCACATTTTACGTGATTTTTTTATGCACTGAAGTATTTGTTACTTTCTTCGTATGCTGCACTGATAATTTTCAATTGGATCCAAAATATCTTAAAATCTCTCTTGCAACACACTGCGTCAAAGTAACTTAATTTATGTTACCAAAATTTGCCATTTCGTTAACTGAGTGTAAATAAGCATTCTTATTATCACTTATTATTTTGAAAATAATATTTATTAAAGAATACTTTTGCGTGGACTTCAATAATACCAATCAAGGTAAGTTAAATGAACTTGTAAATATATTGGTACTCTGGATGTTTGATTATTCGATAACAATCCCTTAGTAAAGATTGCAAGGACTGTGGGCAGCACAATAAACACACGGTTCGGATGACTCCTTCCGAACAAAATATTAATTAATTCGGGAATAGGTGGATTTCCATCGGCAAACCGTATAACCGAATGAGCGAAAATATAACTATATTTAAAAGACATCCTCCCTTCCTCGTTTTCCCTATACTCATCCTTATTTACAATCTTTCACACCCCCAAAGGCAGAATTCCTAGAAGGACCACCCCGAGACCATTATCGCCATGGTAGCGCTAATACATCCAAAAAACCGAATATAATATAAATAAAGGTAAGTAATTTAAAACTGTTGAAATCGGTAACTTCGACGCGCGAGCTACATGCTTATGAATCAATTTATATTAAAAATAATAAAAACTTTAATCAAGAAGAAGCTCCCATGGCCTGGTCGGGTTAGATGGATTTATTACAATCGCAGCACACACTTAGGAACGCTCTTTACTTAGACTTTCGAAATAGTTCACATTTGTAATTTTTTTGATGCTTTTAAAGTAATACACAAACTGATTATGTCAATAAAACTAGAAGAAATGTGAAAATTATAACAGTACACGCACTTTTAATACAGACCGCCACATAGAGAGTTAGGAACATCAAAAAATCAGTTTTGTGAAGTATTTACTCTATTTGTAGTAAATAAGTTAAAGGTTCAAACATTATAAAAAATGGTACTTAGAGGTTTTTCTTTTTATGCCGGTTTAAATATAAAATATGACTGCTCAAAGTCCGCATGAGAATATCTACTTTTGACTGATATTAACCAAATGACCGGATGGTCCTTCTGACCATCGTTTCCGCCATAAGCATTACACAAACCGCCAAAATATTTTCTGTTACCAGTGCAACCAATCCAACAAACCCACACAGTATTAATTCATAGTCAACAATTTCACGTCATTCAATCATAGATCCGAATTAATACGTCTTTTAATTAATATGAAAGTGTCAAGATCAAAGTTTGCGGAGGAAGCCACCTTCCCAAAATGAGGCAGACTCACATACAATGTAAACTTATAAATATCTTGTTTTGCTTTTTCAATTCCGTACTCGAAACAATGTCATTGGCTGTATCTTTGAAAACGTAAGTTCTCGAAACGCAAACTGTAAGCGTTACATGTTATACTTCATTCACTTTAAGAATGAAGTAGTTGTGATCTGCGTACGTATCACACAGGGCTAATAAACGCATACCGGGTGTTCAAAAATTTCGGGACACTATTGCTAACTTTCTTATTATTAATGCTACAGATTCGGTTAAATTAGTAATGATTCAGTGTTTTCAGTGTTGATTAAGGTGCAATTGAGAAAAAAAGCAATTAAATGATGCGTTTTTAAGATAATTTAAAATTTAGTATTTTTTAAATTGAACATCCTGTATGTTTTCCAATATTTGGAAAGACAATGTAATATTTAATTTAAAAGCCCTAATACACTTTTGCCCTAATATGAATAATCAAAAAGTTACGAGGGATTTTATTGTAGTTTTCTCGCATTAAAAATCGCAGTAGGCTTGGTTTGTCTCAAATGAAAATAAATAATACAATTTATTTTTTAAATGTGATTTAAAATCGCTATAAACAATTTCTTTAATTCATAAAAAAATAATAAGGGTTGTGACGAATATATTAACATATTATGACAGATTATTAGCATATTATGAATTATGAATTAACATATTAT
>JARFOC010101318.1:0-12495 GCA_031763485.1 Osmoderma eremita | reverse complement strand
TGAAGAACTCCTGGATCCTTATTTCGGCAACTAAGTTGCCATCCTCATCAGAATCTACGAAGGAAAATAATGTTAGACGTCGCACTCTGGGCGATTTGCGACGTCTAACATTATCTTCCTTCGTAGATTCTGTTGAGGATGGCAACTTAGTTGCCGAAATACTTATCCAGGAGTTCTTCACTCATCAAGGTGGTAAGGGTATTTCTTATTTTTAACATATTCAATTGTAATCCAATTTTATTTAAACATAAATAAGAGATCCCTTATGGACAATTATTAATAAAAATAAGTATAATTACATTGATTTGATTGGTATGAATATATATTATCATAAAAAGAAATATAAAATTACCCTGCCCTCTATCGTTTAGAGGTTAATAATAGTATATTTACGTTCTATATGCGTACAATGTGTAGAACAAGTCAAGGTAATAAATAATTACATTATTATTAAAAAGAATAAAATAAATATATATTTTTAAAAAAGCTTTACATAAAACGCACTTCTTTCTAAGCCCTATTGGTTCACCCTACTCTAAAAATAGAACAATTTTTTTCGTAACTTTTTATAAGGCTTAAGTATTTTTCCATTTTGTGGATGAACCAATAGCGATGCATCTCAGTGTGAGCTGTGTTTTATCCATTTTAGTGCGTTTCGTATAAAGTTTTTTTTGATTTTTTAAAAAATATATATTTATTATTCTTATGCTTATAGATTACAGGTAGCAAGGAATTAATAGAAAAATACTTGGTGGTATCTGCAAAATTATTTACATATCTCCTTTTGTGCTATTAAAAAGAAACACGAACGCAACTAATGCTAAATTACCGAACCATTTTTATATTTTGCGACTTGGCAAAGATTTTGGAAGCTACCTTAAATAGATGCATCTGTTTTGCTATAGCTAATGATTGACCTGATTCCGTTACTAAACGAACATCTGTCATTAACCTCGATCAATTTGTACAGTCAGGTAAATCTACACGGGCTTAACCAAAACATCTGATCAGCTGGATTACGGTATATTGTGTAATAAACCCAATGCTTTTTGTTTCAGCAACGATCTAATAAACTTAAATAGATCTTATTTGTTTAACATTAGTGTATTTTTTACCCTGCAATGGCTTTAACCTTGAAGGCTATATATAACATCTGCTCTTCTCAGTGCTCTAATTTAGGGCTCTTGCTATTTCTCTTATCTGTTAACGATGTTACTATATCTACTGATTGTGAGATCTTTACTACAGCATCTTCCGTTGAAGGCACAACTTCTAAACAAATTTCTGAAAACAAAAATAGGCTTGATAAGTCTAAATGTAGAGTAGTTACTTTTATCAAGAAGAAGAGCTCTATAATTTACAATTATTCCATTAATACCTAATTTTTGTCTCTCTTTTTTTAATATAAATTGTTGTATAACAAGATCGATTCGTCTTTCAATTTGGTAAAACTATCTTTCCTGCTCTCTGGACATGCCACACGCAACGGTTCCCGTGCTGTACTTTGCCTACAATTACTACCTATTTATTATTTTTTCTTAATTACTGGTTTCATTGTTCATTTAGTGAATTGTGATGTGTAGTTGTAATTTTACTATTTTTTATTGTCTGTCATTAATTCGGTACTTTGTACTCCTGGACAATAAATATTATTATTATTCAGTTGGTTTGTTTGAATATAAGAGCATTTGTTGTTGGTATTTTTGATTACTTCCCTTATTCTTTATAGCGTTACGCAACGATTCAATAACGAAGAGAAATATAATATGGTCCAACGTTACGTATTGGCTCACAAAAAATCAAGGAATGCAACGAATCATTTATCATCACTGAGTTTGTATATTGTAGTCGACAATGGAAATTAATGTATTAATCTAAATTGTAATGTATTAATGTAAATTACATAATTTTACTTGTGGGACACAGAGTGGCCTGCCCAATAATAACTAAAATACTAGACAAAAACTGAAATGGGGTGAAATTGTTGGGGTGAAAATATAAACGTACATGCTAGAAAATAAGTGATGATATATGAATTTGTAAGAAGGAAGACCTTTTTTTACAAAATCTCTGAGGTACGTCAACTTTCAATTGAAGAGGGACAACTTTTAAACAACAAATTATCGCTATAGCTTCAACCATCTAGCTGTAAGAGTGTTAACCCCAAACTTGTTTAATTGCACTAGGGCTTCGGTTATACCTCATTTAAGAGCTTACGTAATTTGCAATACAACAATGTATAAATTTTTCAAAATCGAGAAATTAACTTTTTAACTGAATGGGTCAGCTTTACCACCACAGAAATGGGAGGTTAAAATTTGTGCTTATCAAGGAAATAGGTGACCTCACTAATGTGTTTGTTCTGAGAGGATCGCAATAAAAAGTTAAACGCGACCTGGAATTTACTCTATGAAGACGCAAATTAAATTTATTTGGTAAGCACGGGCAATCGATTTTAATAATTATCATATGTAGCAGAGAAAACAGGAATTTAAGCAAAGAAGACGTTCTTCTAATATACAGAGATTTAAAATTAAATTTATTATAGAGAGCACTGTAGTGATAACCTCTATTAGGGTATAATATCCATATGTACAAGCTTCAAGAACTTCCTCTGTATCGATTCAATGGAGTCTATATAGATCAAGCCAAATGAAAACAGCGTATTTCAACCGGGATCTAATGGGTTTGGAAAATAATGTGGATAGGACTGTAAAGTTATAGAAATCTCGACAATTTCGATAAATGAGGCTATAAATCCTATAGTACTTCGGCACTAATTCGACCAGATATCTGCCATCTCCATCGCCTCGAGCCTAATTACCATCACTTTTGAGGATGGGTGGGTCATGGTTCTTTGGCCTATTTAAAAACTTGCTTGCTCTCCACAAGGAGTAGTCGGTGGTTTCGTCATCCGTTAACTGTCTGAGGTGGTTCTCAAAGGTTTCATTCTTAATGACTTTAACTTCATTTGGAACACTGTTCGCATAATTGTATTTTTCTGTGATATTTTGATGTCCCATCTACTTGTCGAAGTGAAGTATAAATATTTTAACGGCTCACATATAGGATTTTTTGTAAAGATAGCATTAAATACTGAAAATTACATAATAATTGGTTGTCAAAATGATTGTAGGAGTATTTCGTCAGTGAGAACCAAAATATCGGAAAAAGTGAGTATTGCTATTTAAAAAACAGACAATGAATTTACATAAATCACACTGTATACCCAAATGCTATGGTAAGGTAGCATTGAAGTTAAAAAACGATGTGGTTTTGGAATGTTCCAAAAAATCAATAGATGTTTACTTATTAATTTATTACTTTTTGGCCACAGCTTAGTATCGCGGCGCTTTGACAGACCACTACGTGCAGATCTGGCTGAATCTGAATGTGAAACTCACAGGACACCCTCATTATTATCCGAGCCGGAGAAATGAGGAGCTTTTTTTGAATTGTATCATATTTTGAAAAACACGTCAAAAAGTCCTGATTTACACACCAAAGCAAATCTGTTTGGGCAACTTTTTAGGCAATGAATATTTTATAAGGTACTAGAGGGTTTATACTAACGGGGTATAAGATGTAAAATACAAATAGTAGGATACGGTGGCTTGAAATAGTAAAAATAAAAAATACCCTTACCACCTCGATGAGTGAAGAACTCCTGGATACGTAATTCGGCAACTAAGTTGCCATTCTCAACAGAAACGACGAAGGAAGATAAGGTTAGACGTCGCGCTCTGGGAGATTTGCACCACACAGAACACCACTTGCATAACACTACATTCCGGCATATAATCCAAGTCTATATATATTACCCGATCGTTCCGGTACATTAAGCGTATTTCGTCACGCTCACTGAACCGTAACAATTCACTTCTATTTACAATGTGTAAATATTGTTACACTGTGTCTCTAGTGTAAACAGTTGGATTATGAACATAACAAGTATAAACAAACACAACCAGACAATTGAATATTACCTTGGATATAAATTTGTTTACACTTGCCATACAAGTTATTTTAAGGGATCGTATAAACTAGAATGCGGGATGGGTCCGGCAGACTTAGATTATAAGCCGGAAGTTAGTGTTATTCAAGTGGTGTTCTGTGTGCTGCAAATCTCCCAGAGTGCGACGTCTAACATTATCTTCCTTCGTAGATTCTGCTGAGGATAGCAATTTAGTTGCCGAAATACGTATCAAGGAGTTCTTCACTCGTCGAGGTGGTAAGGGTATCTTTTATTTTTGGGTATAGGATGCACAAATTTTTCATTACAAACCCTGAACTGAAGGCGCTTTCCTAACATTACGCTTTCTAGGGACAATTGATTCGATATTTCCGACTGAAGTATTTATTTCTGTTAATAAAATAATTTAATCGCAAACCCATTAATCCGTCACGATTCTTTGAGAAAAATGCTGTAGGATCAACTATTAGATCAACGAAATATTCATGTTTTACAATAGAGTTTTTTCCGCCTCGGCCCCCTATGTGTCGTAACATGCTTGATGGGTGTAAAATTTCTATAATGCCACTGGAATTATTTATTATATTAGTAAGGTAAAATTCTAGTAAAGTACGTCTAATGAACTAGGTTCCATTAAAGCATTGCGAAATTAACTTTTGACAAGTATAAACCTCTACAAGGATGAATTGGTAAATGGAAAGTCTGCAAGGTTAATTAATTAATTTATTTGTTTGTTTATAACAACAATGTGCATTGACTATAAAGTTACTATTAATACCAACGAGTCTCTTATGTTTTTCTGCCATTCTAAATAAGGAAATAATATGGAGGTGTGCATATAATTCTCGTGGAAACATATAAAATTAGAATCCTGGGATATTATTTAAATATTTATCAGGAGTAAAACAAGAAATACGTACTGTGCCATATTGAAAAACTAGTTTTTGCGATTTTATAAATAACCTGCTCCATACCTTTACCATCTGATGTTTTTTCAGTCGTTGCTTTGATCGTATATTTTGTATTTTAATCCGATTTTCCAACTGCACTCACAGCTTCTCGGAGAGATTAATGTCGGGGATTACCAGCAAATCTGTAGAAAATGAGGAGTCGGGTAAGCGAGTCAATGGCGTGCGAGTAAAGCAGCGTGTTTAGTATGATGGTATGGTAGATGCGGGAGCAGAGCCTTTTAAGTTTTTTCTTTTTTCTTTTAATAATCTGTGTTAGTAATAACATTGAATTATTTGAATACCAAGAGCGGATGGACGCCAGGGAATACCGGAGAAGGGTTAAATAGAGCTAGAATTAACTTCAGGTTTTTATGTGTGTACTAGATGCTGAAGCCCGAAATATTGAATATCGGTTTGCTGAAAAATAAAGTAGAAGGTTATGAACCTAGAGAGTCTAATGTTCCCAGACCCTATTTTGCATTTTAGAGATTGATATGTATACCTGTGGACTTGAACCGTGCTAAAATAAATATAAAGTAATAAGAAACTTACATTGATGAATATATGTATGTAGATGACAAAAATAACTGTTGAACATACGCCATAACATGGTTTATGTACATGACGCAGCTAGTGTTTGTAATGTAGAAGATTGGTTGGATGATCACTTCCCAAACAGCTGGATCGGTCGTGGCCGTGCGATCTTAAACCAGAAAGGCTTTATCGGAAAGGAAATTTTATTTTAAATTGTTGACGATTTTAGCAAAATCTACTCTAACTATTTTTGTGATCACTAAATAATTATAAAATATTAGTAGTTGTTGTTATTGTTTGCATCCTAACGCAGAGACTTGGTACTTGGGTCTTGAGGCTGTTTCACTCTATATGGGGCTGTCTAAGTGTGTATTGTGTATGCGTGTGTGGTTTTGTTACTGCCTCTACTCGACGTAAGTGTTGGTTTTACTCAACACTGAAGAGTACCGATCACTCCGTTGCAACTGACTTAAAAATCGATCGCTCTGTTGGTGATTCGAACTATCAACATCTCCACAAATGCCTCGCCCTCTCACTACTGCGCTATCTCGGCGTTGCAGTATAATAATACTTCTGAGGTCACATCTTAATCTAATTAGGTTAAGATGTGTCGGGCATTAGAACAATATTATTATTATTCTTGCTACAGGAATTGGCTTGAAAGAACTAAATAGGAAAGCGGACAATTAATGACGTTAACGTATATGTTTAACGCGATCTTTAGACTTCAATATTGGCCTAAAGCGTTCAAAACCTCTGAAATCATTCTAATGCAATACCAAAGCTCGGATAGGAATTAATTGATGTAATCTCTGATATATCGACAAGCCTGCTATCTCCAAATTACTGGAAACGCTAATTCTTTGGTCCATTAACCCCATACTAGAGGGAAATCCAGGGTTGCCCCGAAAACATTGAACAATCCATCAAGGTCACCGCATAGTAGCTTGATACTAGTGAGGCACTATAGGAAAGAAGTGTTGGTTTTTGACACGATGGCCTGTTACATAAAGTTAAATACACTATTCCTACAAGATATTATTTTCTAACAGACATAAAACAACAGTAAATTAATAAACTCCACAATTTCAACTCATCAAGGTTGGAGTCCCACAGGGTAGTGAATTAGAGCCAATATTACACCTAATATGCATCTTTCAACCACAGAGTATACCGTAATAGGCACATTGACAGATGTGACTGTCATTTTGGCAATCCACGAAGATCCAGTAGCTTCCGCAAACCTCTAAGATTACCTTTTCCACATAGAAGATTAGCTCAAAGGATGCTGAGCTAAAATCAATGAAAGTAAATTGCAACATGCGACCGTTACACTTAGAAAAGATGAATGTACTCATGTATTTACCAACGAGACAAACATACCTCAAACATGCAAAATGCAAAATATTTAGGGTCCATTATGATTTCAAACTTAATTGGACAGAATATTAAAAAAAACAAACACGTAGACCTAAAAATGTGAAAACTATATTGGATACTACTAGAAAATCACCAATGTGTTTAGAAAACTATCACCCCTATCTGTACCGCTATCTAGACTTATGGCATCAAACTGTGGGGTTGCGCCAGTAAATCCGACATTACTATTATACAGTAAGCTCAGACGAGGATGCACAATAATACAGGAGGCCAGCACGGAGAGAATCAGCAAACATCACAAAAGACTACAACATACACAAGCAGTATTTAAAACCACTAGTTCACGCGAATAAATGCATAAATGCCTTTAGAGGAAGTCCCCAATGCTAGATCAGTGACTGCATTACCGACTTATATTGCGCCGCTCCGGTTGATTGGAGTCTTAATCTCTGTCCTATAGGTGGCGCATGTCATGCACTCCTGCCAACGATCGGGGTGATTTGCAATAAAACCTACGACGCTTCAGCGATAAATAAATATAAATAAATGTGCTTTATGGTCATATAAATTATAAATTTTGCAGACAAAGCTAACTAAAAAATTTTAACAAAAAAATACAGGTACAACAGACAAGGAAATACATAGTCAAGCTGTCAAAGATGAAGAAAAAGGGAAAATCCTTAATTTTATCATCACCGGAAAAAATCCCCAACCGCGTAAAAGAGTTTTTACCTTCCTGGGAAAATCTACGTAAGCTGGAATCGATCTAAACTGGATTGGGAGATGGTCGTATAGCTTGATTGTGTTGTAGATGATTGAATTTTTAGTTAACTCTATATTGGGTACAGGTAAATAAACATCATGATCCAAGCGTCTTGTAACGTAACTATGACGATGTCTTTTGGGTAGATAAAACCCAGGAATCTAATAGATGGAACTATATTGACAGTCTCATTTTCGAAAACACATGGTCGCTGCGATGCAGCTTTATAAAGTAGAATTGCCGTTTTTCCTTTGTTATAGCAAAGGCAGTTGGAGTTGCACGACTTTTTGGTGATGGTTAAGTTCCTAGATATAACCGATTGTAGGTCTACTCTGTTTAGGCTGTTCCAAGTGATGCTAGTGTCGTCAGCAAAGAGACATAATTGTCCGCTGATCTTTAAATTGGTGATGTTTATTGATAAAAAGAAGGAATGGAAATCGGTTTAGTATTCGGAAAGACACGGACGACGCTTGGTAAGCAAGAAATCGAATCCGTTCTTAATGATTGTGCCCGTTTCATTGGTTTTGCCACGTATGGCGATTCATATAATAGAGCATGAGCCTGTAAGAGCATTTTTTCGCTTAATTGCTTTTGGCATTTTTACTTCTTAATGGAACTTAAATAAGATGTGGAGGCCTTCTTGCTGGAGAGGCTTCACCATGTCAAATGTGAGGTCACATTTTAAGTCACAGTTATCGAAACAAAAACAAAAACCTTGCTTCCTTATAACTACGTTGTCAATTAATTCTAGCTGCTTAAAATTATAGCAATATAAATAGCGGAAACATTGAATACAGTGGTTAGTGATTGGGAGAATGTTTGTAAATGGCTATAATTAGAAATGGAATTATTTACTTTATGTTGGAATTTACATTATAAACGCATAATGGATTCAATAGCAGGCACACATATTTATTAGTGAGACATCATTTCGCATCTTACAACTACTATTTAGTTTTAAATATTTACATTTCCGTTACTCTAATTCAAAGATTTGCCACCGTGTATATCTAGCAGCATCTATTCAGAATTGATAATTCGTGCTTCAAGAAATCTGAAGGGCTTTCCTGGACGTGTCTAACCACGGACGTAGTATGTTCGCAGATCGTCAGTAGATTAACGTGAACAAGCATAATGCGACAAGTGCACTTCACCTAAAGAGGAGAGAAGAATTGAGAAACGATATTCAAGATATTATCACTACCGGTATTCAGTGGATTCTAGTTTTATCGAGAATAAATTTCCCTTATTTGCAATTATACATTAGATACTTTGTTTGAATTCTAGATTTA
Organism: Osmoderma eremita; assembly: GCA_031763485.1. Classification (NCBI taxonomy): domain Eukaryota; kingdom Metazoa; phylum Arthropoda; class Insecta; order Coleoptera; family Scarabaeidae; genus Osmoderma; species Osmoderma eremita. The sequence goes on along the minus strand of JARFOC010101318.1, from coordinate 3,603 downwards.
ATTTATTGGATTATGTCTTCTACAAAATAAAAAAGGTATGTCACTATAGATAAAGTTGCTAGTGATCTATGTGAATGTTAGATATCCATTGACGCTTCTGTTCAATTAATTTCATTGACAGGCATTGATCTAAGAGTATGTAGTTCCCTTTTCGTCGTTTTCACTTATATTCATTACTTTATCCGAATACATTTGCAAATTTTATAGAAAATTGTGTGAAAAATTAGATTGCCAAGCTTTCTAAAAGATAGGATAAGGTTTCTTTCCATGACAGCTTGGATTAGTATATACATGTGAAGATGGCTACAGGTAGTGTAACACTCTTCTTAAGTTCATATTATCCTTTATTTATCATTCCCGCTTCCGTATATTTTTGCTAGTATTTAGTTTCCCGTTCAGCAATTGCTACAGCTTTACCAGTACATGGTCTAAATGACAAGATGTACAGATGATGATGTACAGATTATAACTAGAGACATTTCTGCCTAGAACATTTTGTGATATTAAATATAACATAAGTCATTAAAAAATACACGCACTTTTAGGGGGTAAATGAACGAGCGTGAAACCACTCTCCACAGAAGAGAGACATTCCAAAAAATCTATAAGAATGATAACACCTCATTCGTTTATTAGTCTATAGAATATAAAGCCTGTAATTATATATTTGCAATTCTAATTCGTGTTCAACAAGGTATTTGTAGCAAAAGTTTTCAAATTTGGGCATTTTCTGGTATTTATTGAATTATTTCATAAATTTTATTTAGGGTACGGCATCACATCGTAAACTATAAAGAAGTATCTGATTTTGAAACATAATCTGTAGCGCTCTCGCGTTCAGGAGATCGGCAAAGTTGGCTTCTTGGTATTTTAAAGGACGATGTGGCAAACAGTCTGTCTGTCAGCTCCGCAAGCGCACGCCGATCAAAACCAAGTGCCTTCTCACCGATGCACAAATTCTGAAATTGTTGTAATTGTGCTATGATCTTCCATTTCAATTTACAAGGATTTTACAGTTGTCATGGGTGGGTGTCGTAGCCGGAGGGAATTTATGTTAAGTTTTACAAGTTCCAGGTGAGTGGGTAGTTGAGAAGACTGCATGATTTTGGGAAATTCCCCAAATTAAAGTATTTTCTCTCCGTGTAGGGTAGCTATTTATCCAAACAATTGCATAATATTCGGCTGTGGAGTAAATCAACCCGAGAACGTCTTAGTGTTGAGGCTGCGGTTCCCGAAAATGTATCGCACGACTTTTGGATGACGTTCTTCGTATTTATTTTAGCTGCAGTATTAGTAAGTTGTTGGCCAAACGACATAGTTCTGTCAACGGTAAGTCTTAAGTCAGTTGGGTTCTAATTATGAGTTAGTACGGGGTCCTCCAATCGTACCTCAAATTCTCTATTTGTCATTTTGTTATTGAGATGAAAGCATGTTACTTCAGTTCTTATTTCGCTCTCATTTAAAATTCAGATTCTCGACTATTCTCATCCAGTTCCCGCACCTCGCAATATCCAACAATGTCAGTTATCCCGTGCTCGCCACTTACCAGAAACTAAACCTCGTCCCTTCGTTCATTTCATCCCGGGAGTATTGTTTCCTATAGCCTTTGGGTATAAGTTTGGTGAACAGATGACAGCGCCAACGAACTTCTCATAATTATCAAGAGTTGGGGGTATCCATCCAAATACCTTTTCCGATTCCTTAGCAAATGAGGCCCAATCTCCTTTCTTAAGGTTCCACCTTAGGCGTGGAGCAGGGGTAAGGAGAGGTACACCCGCACCTCTGTCGATTACCACGCGGCGTTGTTGGCTATGCGGGAAATACGTTAGAACTTTGCGTGGAGTCAATGATGGTTGGTTGTTCCCGTTCGCTGTAATATAACACAGATCGGGGTTATATCCGAAGCAACCGATTTGAAGTGTTAAGTTAAGTGTCATGATGGTAACCCCAATTAGCTAGCTGGTACCATTATTTTATAAAGAGCACAATTCAACGTTAGAAAAATTTATATACATATGTTTAACAAACAGATGTATGAGCTTCAACAAATGGAACAGGAAAGGTTATTACTGCATTGTCCTCGCAGTGGAACGTAAACTTAATCAAAATAGTACATAAACATAATAGGTCCATACTAATGATAACCTTAAGTTCAGAGATACTTCACTCATTAATATTTCATAACTGTGACATCACGATTCCACTAATACCTTGTAATTAGTTAGTCCGATAAAGAAAGTGATCTTTTGTAACCGCTTTAAATTTAATATTCATTTGTGTGTGTATGTAAATGTGTGAAAAATCTTACCTATTGCACTACCATATTGAACATATTTGCAAATTAAAGGAGATAATTTGGGAACTTATTGTCAAACGCTCCCCAAATTTTGCATATGATAGAAAATATAAATAATAGATGCATAATTCCATCTATTCGTGTATGTATATTTCATTAATGTATAGCATAACTACACGAATATTTTGTATAAATGCCTGCAATTTAATAACTATGACAGGATCGTTTAGATATTTATTTTGATAAGCACTCATTGAAAATAACGATTTACGCTTAAAATCCTTATTATGCAAATAATCTGGTTAAACCTATTAAATATAGTAAATTAATCCACATGTGATATTTTACCAACAGTAATGGTGATTGTGGTGATATATATTGTTTTAAATCCTGTAAACGTGTTAATGTTGAATCAAATGTACATTACATTATTTTATAGGGGTATTTTATTCACACCATTGAGTTTGATGAAAGTTTGCATTTGCAAAATTAGTAATGGAATGTTGTTACATGAGTAAATAATTATAAGATTGATAGATTATGTTAGTATACATTGTAATTGTTCATTAGTTGCAAGAAATATATAAATATTTTTCTGCATACATAATAAACGAAAGTTATTATTACCACGTCTGCGCCCGTGGAGTTACTTAAGATCTAGGCCCATTTGCCAAAGGAGTGAAAATGTGGAATAAATTATGTACGATTTGTACTTCCAAAAAGTTCATGAAACAAACGATCTAAGATTTTTAGAACTCTCAGAAACCGATGCTTAAGTTATATGCTGTCTTATAAAAAAAGACGAGTCCGTAGCACCTTTATTTATAGGCTGATTTTAATAATTGAAACGGAAAATTGAATGACTGGATGTAGGCTATAAAATGAGCTGAAAAAATTATTTAAGCCGTTAAGCGCTTTAAGGTTTTAGTGCCAACTTTTTGTTTAAATTAGACCTTACTGTTTTTTATAATTTTGGTTGAGAATTTCTTTTTCTGAAAAAAAAACATCGTATTACAAGTATAGCTCTACATAAAAAAATTCAAAAACAGTAAAAGTAATTATTTAGTTGTGTGTAAAAATACCACTAGCATAGATATTCAAAATTTATTCAGAAACTGAAGGAACACAAAATGGAACGAACAAAAAGGGTAAAAAAGTAGGGATTATTATCTATGCTCAAATTGAGCTCCATTTTGAACATTGGCGGCGTCTTTGCGTAACCCTATATGTTGGTAAACACACTGTTCGGATTACTCCTCCCGCACAAGTATTAATTAATTCGGGACGACACGTGTTTCGGGAATACG
>JARFOC010101307.1:0-12496 GCA_031763485.1 Osmoderma eremita | reverse complement strand
TACCCCTTTCATTGCTTTTGCTAGTATGGTGATTCCAGCAATAAAGCATGCGCCGATAATGGCATTTTTACGGTTAAGGGATATTAATGTTAAAAAAAATTTTAGTTTATATTTTTTTATTTTTAAGCGGTGATTAAGAATATTAATTTAAACATTCTTTAAATGTTTTTCATGGACTCCACTTCACACTAGTTGTTCAAAGTTATCGCCGTGTTGTTGAACGGAAAGCCTCGCTCGACATATCCATGAATTGGCATAATTTACTAGGCCTTGGTTTTGCCCTTGAATTGTGGCCGCAGCTCCATTAACGTGGTTTCGAAGATCATCTAAATTAATTATGTCGTTGGTGTATACCATGGCCTTCATAACGCCCCTTAAGAAGAAATCAAGGGGATTAAGGTCGGGTGACGGAGGAAGCCATGACATAGGACCACCTCGAGTAATTCACTTATCTAAATGTTGGCGAACTAACCGATTAAAATGCGCCGGGGTGCCATCGTGGAGATACCACATTTGCCGACGTCCATTCGAAGGAACTTCTTCCAGTAGTTCCATCAAATGATTTTGCAAAAAGAAGAGGTATTCATATCCTTCCATTCGATTTGTCAACACAAAAGTTGCCCGTTGCGCAGTCCGGCCCAAATGTTTATCGAAAATCTATGCTGGAAATGATTACAACGAATGTGGATTTTCCACAGCCCAAATATGAGTATTACGACAATTATTTATGCCGTTACGTGAAAACGTTGCTTCATCACTCGCCAATAGAATGGTGAGAAAAGTTTGGAATTTATACATGTTTTTGTAGAAATCGGCAAAACTGTAAACGTAAAGGATGATCTTCAAGTTGTGAAGCCTGTACTTTTTGTGCATTGAAAGGATACAATTGATTCTCGCGCAGTTTTCGCCAGACAATTCGATTTGATGCATTTACTTGGGGAGATATTTTTCGAGTACTACTAGAAAGATCTTCTTCGGCAAGATTTAAGACTTCATGCGCAACCAAAATTCGTCGGTGTCGGTCAGGACCACCATCTCGACCTTGACGTGTTTGCAGTACACCAGATTCTCATGCATGGATTGCTAGAGCGGTGAATATTTGTGGAATAGGTGTTGGCCTGTTAGGAAATCGCTCAGCGTACAATCGACTTGCAGCAGCAGAATTCTGGCGTACTTCACCATAAATTAACAACATGTCAACGTATTCATTAATGGTGCGATGAACCATTTTTACTTTCCTTATTAGGATCTATTCGGAAAATTTTACGGCAAACCAGCAATGCAGTGACAACTGATGACAGCTTGACAGATGGAAAAAGTTACAGACAACAACCTACTTAGTAAAAAATTCACTAATAACCTATCGTTGACATTTACTTTGCGCATCGTTTTAGCGTTAAAAACTTTTTTATGATGGTAAATCACCACTTAAAATAAAAAAGAAACTGTAATTTTTTTAAACATTAATTTTATTATTATATATTATTATACAACTTTGTTAAGATATTTTTACGTTAATGACCTTATTTTAAGAAGTTTAATCACTCCTTGAAAATAAAATCACAAGACCGTGATGTATAATTTGGGTTCGTAAGGAAATACATTAGAAACTCGTCAAAAACGAAATGAATAAACTAAAAAAAGGGAAGTCATATAATATTTATTGTTTCGTTATAAAGTATGTTGTTTATGACCAATTCCGTAAAATAAACCGTAAATTTCGTAATAATGTTATATTTATATCTCTTTTTAGTTATTTCTTTCACATTTTACCTATCCTTAGCAAGAGCTGAATTAGGTAAAGTCTTTAAAAGTGCAGATAACGTTGCATTATCAACGAACGACTTTTCTACGCACTCTATCAGAATAAGTAGGAATTATCTTCAAACACAATTTCCTAATTTAAATTTCGACGGATTCGTTTAGGAAATTGTACTTGAAGATAATTCCTTACAAGCAAAGTATTATGGGCCCGGACATCTATCCCGTTGGATGTATACTCTTTGTTGATCAATGTCAGGGAATGCCTGGATGACTGGAAGAACGTTATCAACTAAGAAGTCATGGGCGTCTCAATAAATATTTCCAGGTGGGTGATAACTTCTTTTCCGTCAAACGTCTTAAATCAGACTCAACCTGCGGCCACGATGAACTTCTTAACTTCTTAGTCAGGGACTGTGCGTCTATTCTCTGTGGACCGCTGTGTACAATATTTAACCTTACAATACGCACCTCCAAATTTCTCGATATTTGGAAAATCAGTAAGATCATACCTATATTTAAAAAAAGTGACATATTCGACATCTCCAACTACCGTCCCATAGCGATTCTGTGGGTGTGTTCCAAAGTATTTGAGCATTTGCTTTACAACAAGATCTACAACGCCATCCATCACTTCACCTCCACACAACATGGTTTTATCAGCGATTACCAACTTAACAGAAATTGCTCAATTCATTAGCGCAAGTGTTGATGTTAGAGAGCAAGTCGATGTCATCTACACTGATTTCGTCAAAGCCTTCCACACCATAGATTACACCATACCCTTGTCTAAAATGTCCTCATTCGATTTCAATTTGAACGCAACAGACTTAATTGCTTCTTATCTGGGTATGTCGGGATAGTGCAGTGGTAAGAGCGCTAGGCATCCGTCCTGGATGTCGATGGTTCGAATCTCCGTGCCGCAATCGATTAAAAAAAAAGTCGATTGCAGCCGGTGATAGGTACCTCTCCCGGTATCCTTCAGTGCTGGGGCAAAAATCGGCACTGCTACCCTCTCACGGCGAGGAGTGGCAGTAACAAGCCATACACTTCACACACACACAGTACACACGGAGAAGGTAGCACAAAGGGCCCAATATGAGTGGCCCAAGTGCGTGCGGCCTATGGTCCCCTCCCCACCCACAGACTTTATCCTCATTTCTTATCTGCGTAACCGGTCATGCTACGTTTACTAAGACGGCTTTTATCCCAACATCTACACTGCTACTTCGGGTGTTCCACAAAGGTCTAACTTGGGCTCTCTCTTATTCAATACTTGCATTAACGACCTTCTGTCGCCAGTGCTAGTGTTGCTAGAGTACGTTCAATCTTAGATTGTGAGCATCTGTAGAATGACCTGCATGTTATTAATTAATGGTGTCAAACAATAACATCAGAGTCAGTACAAGGTATAAAGAAATGCGCCAGTTTCACTTATACTACTTCCAATAACCCACTGGTTTTTAACTATTCAGTTAGCCAGCTTTCAGTTCCAAGGCATATACAGGTGAAAGATCTTGGTGTCATATTCGATAACAGACTGCAGTTTTCAGATCACATCTCCTCCATTTGTATGTCTGCATCACGATCGCTAAGTTTTGTCATTACAACTTGCAGAAGCTTCACTAACTTGGACACGATAAAGAAATTTTTTTACCCAATAGTCAGATCAAAACTTGAATATGCTTCTTTAATTTGGTATCCCTACTACACACACAAATATTGCTTTTGGAAAAAGTGCAAAAGGGATTCCTAAAGTATCTGACTTTTAAGGAAACGGGTACTTATCCCAACCGCGGCGCTGATTATCAAGAATTGCTTGATGGCCATAACTTTCAAAGTCTTACCACACGGCGTGAATTAGCGAATGCTAGGTTCTTGTTGAAGCTAGTAAACAACGATATTGATGCTCCGAGCATATTGGCTGGCGTAGGTCTTACGGATACCTTCTGTGTACCACGAGGGAGAACAAATACGTTACTTAAAGCTCCATTGACCCATATGACTAGGAACGCCAATAAAATCTATACCCACCCCTTCTACTTTTCTTCTATCTCCCATTAAGTTTGATTTTATTTGTTTCTTTCTCTTTCTGTGTATTTACTAGGTAAAAATTTTAAAAGAAATTCAGTGATTACCAGCAGACCTATTGAATTTACTAAATACAAAGAATTTAAAACATCAAAAACCATCCAGAGATCTCTTGGATTCCCGAATCAGGGTCTGGATTTCCCTCTTTTTCGTTTTTAAAGAATCCAGGGGATAAAAGTGCCATTTCGACCAAACGGCCGCATCGCTTTTATATTAGGCCATACATAACGTCATATATGCGGTTCATTCCATTCAAATCAGGAAATATATTCATATAGCATACACGTCACGCCGAGTGGCAGTCGATAAATCTACTTTTCAATCCCGAATCCCGGTTGTGCGGTGGCTGCTGCCGCGCATAAGATTTATCTGACCCGTGAATTTTATAAAAGAAAATAGCGTAGATATTCGAGATTGTTGCGATTTGAGTATTGTCCGTTTTTTTCTTGGTGATTTTGCAAATCTACTCTAGGGATATGCTTAGGACGATATTCGCTCGTTTTAAAACCATTAAATGAATTTAAAAAAATGAGACAACAAAATATGTACGCACTTGTTTTTCAATGTATACAATGAAGTGATATTATTGCATCTGACAGTTTTAACTGACATAAATAACTGTTAGATTCGATAAGCAATCAAGTTGTAATTGCAAAATTGCGATTCATTGCTGCAACAGTATCTGTCAGTTTTGTAAACATGTAAAAGTTACATAAAAGCTAATTGCAATTAGTGTTTATAAATATTGAACAAAATAGTAGCGAACCGGTAGGTATATGAAATATGAGGCAAAATTAAAATATGAAAGAACGTGCTATATAATATTTATTTAATGTTACCATGAAATAATTATTCTTATCCTGGTTCCAAACAAAATTTAACTTAAATAAATATTATACAGTAATCCATACACAACAAAAAAATATACTATAAATGAACATTGATACTAACAAAAAATTAATATCTTAATACTAATGAGGCCGGATCAGTTAAGAAAAAAACGTTTGGCCATTTGGAGCTACATATTTAATCATTTTCTAGGACTTTGGCAGTCTATTCTTTGCTTGGTTGCGAACAATACGATGTGGCTGAGCATTATCGATAGTTTTGCCGACTTTTTGAAATAACATGAAAAACATGGTTATTGGAAATTCTCGTTTCTGTCTTTTCTTTTCAGTAAACAGATGTTGCAACGGTTTGGCGGCTTCTGTTATAGAGCGAATGATTTTTATGCTGTGTTCCCTTATTGGGTCGTAACCTGTGTAACGGTACTCTTACAATAAACTTGGAGTTAATTTTGAAAATGGTTTATGACATGAGTACTCTATTTGTACTTAGCTGCTCAGCTTCTCAAGTCGTGCAGTTCTAGTAAAATAAATTATGTACCATATGATAAATGTGATAACAACAAGTTTATTATTTAATAAGCGCAAAACAAACAACAATAGATAAAATACAAATTTGAGGCCCCGTTTTAAAAATGCTTAATAAAATAGTGGGTAATGTAGGGTTTGTGGACTTAGCTCTTCGGGTTCCAAATTGCTGATTCGCCGCTGCTACCAAATTAGACAGGGAGTTGGGGTTTGATACAGAAACCCGCCTTGCTTGCTTCCTGGTCTTCGATATTTGTATTTATCCGACTAACGAACAATTTTTCAGGAATATTGACTCATTGACGCGTTTCGTAACACAATCAGTCGGGTCAAGTAATGTCACCTGACTCCCTTTTATTTAATTTATTTGACGTAATATCAAAATTGACATCTCGCATTCTGAGATTTAACGCAGTCAGTAATGTCACCTGACTGACTTGATTTAATTTATTTTGACGTATTGTCAAAACTGACGTAATGTTAAAAGTGACGTCCCACCTTCTTGTGCTTGACACCCTGACAACCCGTGTCTTCTTTCGATAGGCTTTCCCGCTTCTCGCTTTTCCTTCACTTTATCACCAGTCCACACAACTCCTTTTTACAATATATAACAGATAATTTAATAACATCAACTTAAAGCTTTCCAAAACTCTACTGACATTAAACTTTCTATCCTATTTAAATTTGTTAAATAAAAACCTTTTAATTGTACCGTTCCATTACACCTGTTATCTGTTCTTTTAATGTTTGGGCCATTCGAAATATTGCAGAACATATTTCAAACGTCCAAGATGGTGGTTCTTGTTGACTTTCAACCTCGTCGTCAATCTCTTCTGAGGAATATTTGACAAGATCCAAATTTGTCCAATTTGTCGTTCGTGAGCAGTCTATGTAACCACTCAGTCCTTCTACAGTCATATCGTTAAATCCTTCTCCACACAATTGCTGCGCTGTATTAATTATCGTTATGAACGATGTCAATTCACAAATTCTTCCAACGTGCCACTATCGTTTCTGGTTTCAATTCGTACATTGCTTCGTTGATAAACACAATTGCATCAACACTTGTGAATGACTTCCAACATTCCGCGAGTCCGATATCGGAGGAATCTTCAACGATCATCCAAGGCATTCCGATATTCCAAAAAAGTTCAACATTGTGAAATAATTTACAACGAAACTTAGCTGAAAAAGCGAATGGGATAAAGACACTATCTGCAGACTAAACAGAAATGCCATCAAATGGTACACGGATGGCTCCAAAAAGGCGGAGGGAACTGGGATAGGGATGTATGGGCCCAGAACCACATATTTCGAAATCTTTGGCTTGTACCCGAGTATCTTCCAGACGGAAACATATCCTATTAAAAGATGCGTCCAGTTCAACATTGATAGGAACTATCAAAAGCAAGAGATTATCATAATGTCTAATAGTCAAGCAGCCACCAGGGCGCTGAGCTAAAATATAATCAGCTCCAAGATGGTTTGGGAGTATCTAGGAAAACTAAACGAGCTGGGCAAAAGTAACACAAGGTAACCCTTCTGCGGGTTCCTGGACACAAAGGAGTGGAATGAAACGAAATAACAGAAAATCTCTCTAGGAAACGGGTTGAAATACCATTTGTAGGGCCTGAATCCTTCTGCGGGATAAGTAGCAGTATAATACCGGAGAAAGTTAAAAGTGAAGAGGAGCAGAGAAAGTCCAAATGCTGGGAGAATCTCCACGGAATGAGGCAAGCTGAAACCCTTCTGGGAACCTATAACCGGAAGATATTTACAGAGTGCATTAACCTAAGTAAAAATGATATTCGCATATTGACAGGGATACTAATAGGGCACTGTAAACTGACACCTGAGTAGGCTTGGAATAACAAAGGAAGTCGAATGTAGATTTTGTGGGTTAATATGGTGAAACATCCATTCACCCACTCTCAAACTTCGCTGCATTGTGCAACTCAAGGGCCCTGCATCTGGGAGCAAGTGAAATTGAAGAGTCTACCTAGTCTGGGGCCCCCTGACATTCTGCACTTTTTTAAAGGAATCGGACTGGTCGGTCAGCCGTAAATACAGCCAGAACAGGAGACGGATCTTTTAAGTCGTAGCGTATTATCACCTTTGCTGTACATACACACAGAGCATTTCGAAAATCTGTAGAATGTAAAGTATCTAAGAATGCCTTGATCAAGTGGCTGAAGCAATGACGTGGTATTAGGTGGTAGGAAAACCACTTAAACGTTTTCATCTTCTGTGGTTAATGATACAGCATCCTCCGAAGAGATTTCTTTATTATCATCAGCACTTTGAATGGTAAGTCATCCTTCTCCGAATATCTTCTTACTTTCGGAATAGACCATCGACTAAACCATCCCGCGCATAAAAGAGCCGATTTTATTGCCAAAAAGGCAACTAAACAATTTTCATTTTTGTTTTTAAGAGCATGGTGATTCTGTGCTCGGTAAACAAATCCTGGTTTAATCATATGTGGACCTAAATGTTTACAAGATACCAACCTCAGTCTGTCCTACATTGTTTTAAAACCTGGTGCTTTCTTCGCCGTCAAATGGGCATTCTTTTCCACATAAGACTGGTCTCATCACAAATAAATACTTGCTTAAGATGATAATTTTTACAGCAATTTTTTGTTTAACTTTTCCTGAAACGAGGCAGCAGTTATATGTTTAGCAGACGCAGATTCCTTTGTATGTTTCATTTTTTTTGATATTATGTAAATACGGCTTTATATGGCGTACTTATCGTCTGGCATCTACATATTCATCATTATTTAAGTACAAGAGCTTCATTTCAGGTCCCTCATTTACATACAATAACCAAGAAGAAAATTACGTTTACATCAGCGTAGAAGTACTGTTGTAATTCGCACACAAAATTTACATGAATTTACCGGTCTAAAACAACTAACGGGGTTATGTACGAACGTATTCGTTTAATTATAAATTTGCAATTCCTCGGTACAATCTACAATAAGCAAGCAACAATGTTCCTGTATAGGGAAAGTATTTTGATTTGGGCGGTGATATACGCCACGGTAGGAAGTACGACGGTAAATTAATTTCTCGTTAAACGTTTTGCGCGTGGTCGGTATTTAGCGTGTTTCGATAATGAACTTGTCAGTGTCAGCCGTGTCGAGAGGGACTCCTGTTCTGGGTCAGCGAGGCACGAGTTAATTCAGTAGTTTAAAATGACACATCGTTAGTCAATATAATACTTGGGAAATGTCAAGGTACTTACGAAAATTACCGGCAGATGGCTCTGATCATAAATTATGTCTATAGTGCCGCAAATAATGCCTTAACTAAATACCCATTGGAGACATTGAGTGCTCAAAGTACTTTTGTGTATTAAATGGTGATAAACTCAGTTACAAGAGCAGTTAGGTTCATGCAGGACGCGCCAGTGGAACAGGAAATACTTTAATAAAGATTTATTTCTGAAAAATCTTTTACATGTAAAACGGGTTGTACTCCGCAAATACAAAACTTAATCTTATGCGTCACAATGAATTTTGTGTTAGATCTCTTCAGTACTAATTTTGTGATTTTATGTTTTCTTTTATATTTTTTTCATACATGCTATTTCATTTGCCCTGTACATACAGTAATGGACAAATCTGCGTAACCACGCAAATTGAGATAAAAAATTTTAAATTCCAATTTTAATTTGCATGCAATTTATTTACGTGATCCCATCTTTTCCTCAGTACTGTATATGCCTATAGTAAATGATGCAGCACCGTGCCTGGTAGAAAATTGAAAAATCTTCATTCCAAATTTATTTTGTAAAAAAATCAAATGCAACGTATTTAGCTCTGGATATGAATACTCGTTTATAATAAAACCGATTTTGCTGGCATGGAAAAACAATTTTAACCTAACCGCAGTTGTAATATTGGTGCTGACATGACCATATATTTATTTCCACTCTGAATTTGAAATCTGAAAATTTTAATGTAATTAAAAGTGTGTAGTCAACAGCATTAATTTTATCCGCCAGGGGGAAATTTGGAGACGTGGCATTACCGATATTTGTTTCCATATCCATTTTAATCTAACAGAAACGTATTTGGATGTAGGCGCTATTGTTCGTGAACCCTGCTTCCATTGATTTTATCTTAACCTAAAATTCGTTCCGGTTTAGGCCGAATGGTTGAATGGTTGAAGCACTGCTCCACATTCGCGGTAAATGGTTTTCCGGTCAATTTACGCGATTGTAAATGTAAATAAGATAATAAAAGCGGGGGAATTTTATTGCACAAGTCTCGAGGTTATTGTGTGGCTCCTAGCGTATTTTCGTGCCATGGTTTTAGCTGGAAATGCGGCTTTTAGTTTTATTGGCATCGTTTCTCTTAGTTCCTTACTATTGCGAATGTAATAATGTATATGCTCCTTAATAAAAAAAGAAAGGATTACGGTGGAAACTTACCAATGAAAAACTATATTATTTAAATAAATAGAATATTATTGGGAAAATGTTATCCTGGTATTATTCATTTTATACAGTTTTTAACTTGTGCCTTTACCATTTCAGTGTGATTTAACTCGCAGCGGTAAGGTGGTAATCGAAGAAATTCATGACCTTTTTCTTTTGCAAGTTCGGCAATCCTGCTTTTATCATCCTGCGGTTTAATTTGTGACGCGCAAAACAGAAAGTCCCTTATTAGCATATCGTCAGTGGTTGGTATTTGTTTCACACGGAGCCAATCAATGATATTGTTTTTTCTCCATGGTGCCGTTGGAATTTTTCTAACTTTCTGCACTGATAGGAAGCATTATCAAGAACAATCACTGACCTCTGCGGTATATTTCGAAGCAATTTCTAAATAAACCAATCCTCACACATACGAATCCATCTCATGATGAACATCAGCAATGTTTCTCTTGCAGAGAAATGTATATTCGGCACCAGGAACAAATCCGTTATCATCGCCAGCATGAACGAATGCAAAACGAGGTCCAAGCCCACGGAGGTTGAGACGATCTATGGTCTTTATTATTTCTGAAAATTTACGTATAATTCTTGGACGATAGTGGGTCGCCTTGGCTGATATCCGTAGGTTGTTATAATCTATGCGGTGGTCCTCCTATTGATGCAGGTGTTCGGCTACTCCTGATTTCTCTGTCCTAGTTTTTGTAGTAATGTTTTAGTTTCTGGTTGTAGTAATCTCGTTCCATTATCAGGGTTGCATACCGCGTGCAACGATCATATCTTCATTCTTACGTATATCTTCAAGTGCTTTCCTCTCAGCCTTAGGGATATTCTTCGCTTGGGCTTGGCTTTCTGAAGGTTCAAGCTTCGTGTCTAATTTCTTCTGCCTCCTCTGCTGGTAGATTTTAAATAGCACATTCAATTTGGGTAATGATCTCCATCTTAGCTATCTTGGTTGCAATTTGAAGTTCAGTCCTTTGGCTAGTATATTAGTTTGGTCTTTAGCCAACTGTACCTTAGACAAATTAATCACCGTTTTATGGATGTTTAATTCTGGCTGTATCTTTGTTTTATTGGTGATTAATTTGCCAAACTTCTTCATGTGTTTCGTTCTTGTTACGACGAAGTGCAACAGAATGATAAATGTTTCAAAGTTCCACGCCAACTTTTATTAAAACTTAAAGATTGCAAACGAAACTTACGTAACTTTTCCTCAACTTTGTTGGATATGCATACAAACTTTTTCGAAATCTCACGTCTTATCAGAAACAAAATTAATCACCGTGCAATTACATGCTTCAGCAGATAATCCTGGCCTCGGACTATTAATTAAGGAAAGCAAATGCTTTTTTAATTCCTTGCTTTTCACTTTGGTTTGGGACACTAAAAGGAAATTCATTAATTTTCTCCGACGGGATAAAATACGCAAATTTCTGTTCACGATAAATACCTTCCCTTCTGAGCACGAACTCCTTGACCTCGTATTCCACTAATTACTCGCAACAGGATATCAGTTCACTTGTTAGCTAGCTAGGTTATATCATTCATTAATTATGCATGAAAGGGGAAATCCTATACATATATTAAATGCCTAATTTATATCAGAGATTCGGTGGGTTAGTATATGGACGTGTGGTGCCGTGACAATTACAATGAACGGTATCAATTTTGATATTTGCAAAATTTATATAGGCTGATTATCGTATGAGCGCATACAGAATTTAACTCTGTGTTATTTGAAAAGTAACACTGGTCAACAAAATTTTAGATTTATTTCGTCCCACGAGGTGAAGTGGGTGAACTTGGTAGTACTGGCAGTGGCACTTATTTCATATCTGTATTCAGAATTTTTCTATCGGGCAGGGTTTCAGAGTGACAAAGCAATGAAATTTTGTGAAAGTATATATTATAATATGTGTATAAATCATGAAAAAATTACGTACAAAACGATATATTTACTTGAAAAATGTGCTGATATATCGGCTGTACTTTGCATCAGAAGCATCTCTCTTCAGTGTCCAGCAATAGTCTGCCAACATAGCAGGGCTCCATTTGCCCTGGTTTCATCAGCAGTTTCGTCGTCGCTTAGTGTCATGTTTTGTGGCGGTTTAGGCACAGGTAATTTCGAACTGTGAGGCACTGGTCTAAGTACAGATGAAATATTAGGATATTTTATAGTATGTTTGGATTTAGAAGTCACACCACTTATATTTGTTAGACCAAAATAGCAATCGGTAATATGATCTGATGATTCTCTCCAAATCATAGGAATAGCAATAGGCATATGTCGTTTATATTTTGCCCATGCTGTAAGCAGTCTGACACACGTAACACAGCAAATATGGGGAGCCCAGCTTTTGTCTTCATCACCCACTTTACACTTGAAACACTGCTCATAGCACTATTTAAGGAGATGTGTGAAAGACCGTCTTTTTTATATTTAAACGTCAATTCGCCGCAAATGTAGCAAAAAGAGTTCGGGTGGTTTATACATTTCCCAGGCATTTTTACAGGTGATCAAATATTCGCGGTTTTACTACAATAGCTTGAACGCACCACAATATATGTTCATTCACCGAGCTCCAGCCGACAACTAAAATAACAGGAGATGCTATCTAGGAACGGGAAATGCAGGTCTTAACACGTCAAGACATGAAAGAATTGCAAGGACTGTGGGCTGGTATCACTAATACACAGTATCGGAAAAAATCCACACCGCACAAATTAATTTAATAAAATTCGAGACATATATTTCAAGAGCACGTCGGCTCTCATTCTCAACCAATTCCCGAATGAAACGAAAGTTAGATCTCACATGCACGTTTAAG
>JARFOC010101296.1:0-12497 GCA_031763485.1 Osmoderma eremita | reverse complement strand
ATTATGCATCCTGTCAAGTTTGAAATATGTGACATTTGGCGGGCTAATCTGTTTAGTTGTATTCGCAGACCACCAGACGGATAGGCAGACAAATTTAACGTTAAGTGCCCCATCTATCCTAACTATATTATCTCTGTGTACTATTATCTATTATGCTGTAAATTAATAAGGAAACGCTAGCTTCATTAGTACCCGGTACTGTGAAGCTTGTGAACAGTGTTCCATATCAACTCTATGATGTTTTGCTCCACGCACTATCTACCTTTTGATTTGCAGTATAGGGGCTTTCATGTTCAACTTTTTGTTTGTGATTCTGTTATTGACAGTTGACAGTCTGATTATTGGTAAATACACAATTGAGTATCTTGATACCACATGACACTAACGTAACCTAAAAAGTATTGTAACCTGTAAAGTTACATCTACAATTATATATCAATATACATAACAAAATGAGTGCCAGACTTTTGAGGATTAAATACGTGAAAATGACATTAGCAACGCAAATAAATAGAATCGTAAAAGTTGCTTTTTCCGACAAGTTTTTATTATTCACTAATATTAGTATTTCCTTTTGTTTGTCGGGAATTGGTGACGTTATCGAACAACGTTTTGAGAAGTTAACAAATCATTTGGACAAATGGGATTCAAAGAGAACATGGAATATGTCCGTTACGGGAATAACTGTAGGTGGTGTATGTCATTACTGGTACAAATTCCTCGACAGAAGACTTCCAGGCTATACAATTCGTGTAGTCATAAACAAAATATTAGTGGATCAGTTTATAGGATCTCCATGTTGCATATTCACCTTTTTTGTCACATTAGCAATATTAGAAAAAACATCTTACAATGCATTTGTATTAGAACTAAAGAATAAGTGGTATAAATTATATATTGCTGAATGGGTGGTATGGCCTACAGCACAGTTTATTAATTTTTACTTCCTTCCAGCTAAATACAGGGTACTATATGATAATACAATATCACTGGGATATGATGTATATACATCCCACATAGCTAATTTTGATAAAAATTCAAAACAGTGAATTTACATTATATAAATGTATTTATAAATATACACAATAATTAGATAGCAAAACATTTTACTTTTTGTAATATACATGTACAAATGATGTAAATAGTATATATTTAAAATAAAATAGTTTTTCATACATGTGTAAACCTATTTATAGGTAGGTATGTATACAGACTGAGACGAGCAAACCATCATTCATTTCATGTGACTTGCCGCCCAAAAGAAATATTTCTCAAGATCAGACTAATTCCTTACATGATAATAAAAAAAAATTTCTCCGCAAATCTTAAAAGTTGTAAGTTTCTTCGTCCCACATCACATCAAGTCTATACATATTTTATCTAAAAGTTCCATGGATACATGTTATGATACACAGAACAGGAAAATGTACTGTGCATTGTTTCTTACTACTAGACTTATAAATAAAAATTATTCTTATTCATTTCATAAGATCAGTTACGTTCATGCTTCCATACCCGCAATTACTCTTTATAATAGTGCTATTTACACTGAAAGTATGTATAACCACTTCCTTCACTAGTACTAAGTAAATTAGAAACCGGTGAGAATTTAACTTAGTTTCTAAAGAACCTCCCATGTTAACAAAATTATTATTTATATAAGTCATTAGATAACCACATAAGAACTACTAATAAATCGTTAATATAATTTTTATTAATCTTCAAATTATTTCATTAAAAAATACTGCAAATACAAACTTCTTTAAAACATACCATCATGTATTCCAATTGGAACTAGAATAGCAAGGAATAAAATAAAATTTCTCAATACAAGTTTCCAATCTGAGGGTACAGCATATGGTAACAAAATTTTTGTTATGGTATGCACTTCGTGAGAGGCGCAAACAAAAATAAAGGATGTGATAATAATATTTAAAACAGGATAACCCGGTATTAATACTAAAACACCATGAGTGTCTGCTGCTAGCCATATATGATATTGACTTATAAATAATTCCAGAGATATATTTCCAAACCAAGCAAAGAAACTTGAATATTTTGTTCGCAAAACGCCAGAGATGTTTCTAAGGACAACATAACTAATAATGGGAATGAAAACGATGTAAGAATGGATTTCACTACATTCTAATTCATTGTGGCACAAAAATGTGAAAGTTATGTAGCAACCTAAACCGATCAAACTTCCTAAAGTTGCGCTTAAAGCTATTCCTCTTGAAAATAAATTACTGTGGTTATTATCATCATAAATATTATATCTTTGGGCTAAATATGAAATTAAAGCAAAAAGCATGCCATACATTGTGGAATATCGATCCAACTTCCACCGTGACCACCATTCATGGATATCATCGTCTGTAGTAACGAACAGCGCTTTCCAAGGTCTTGTTACAAAAACTTTCTCAAAAAACACTTCAGATAAAAATAGAATCGTTATTACACTAAAGTAAATGATGAATTTAATGACTAGATAAAAATACTGCACCTTGTTATTTTCTGAACTTTGCGCAGTTATATATGGCGGCAGCGCTAACACAATATACACCATTAAATACCAAAATGACATTAGGGGAACGAAATAATAAAATTGATAAGGCCTGTTCATGCACAAACATAGTGTGACAGTCATAAAATTTAATTCAAAAAGAGTTTTGAAAAAGGAAACTAGACCTATATCACCTCTTTGCCAAGCGTAACAAAATTGTTGATATGCTAAAATAAACAAATATGCTGATATAAGCACTTTTATGTGCATGTTTATTGGTACAATCCTACTAGCACCAGTAACATGATATACAAGTATAACTAGCTGCATCCATCCCTTCCATTCGTCCATTTGATCAGGATGTAAAATCTTTGTATACTTGCTGTTTTCTGTGAAAAAGAACCCTAATGTAAATACATAGCCAATTGGTATCCAAAAACTGAATTCAGAGTAGTATTTATTTTCCTTCATGAAAAAGTTTGTGCGATCGCATATTATAAAATATGACATTATAATGCCCATTGTTGACAAAGCTTTAAACAAAGTGTAGCAATCATTCACTTCTATTGGAGATCCAGTTTCCGTTTCAGAAAGTAGAATGTATTCCTGCATTGGTCTTCCCTTTATAAAACGTATCCAGCGATATAAAAACATCAGTATCATAACAATAACACTGCAAAGATTAGTAATGAGGCAATCTAACTTTTACAAAAAGAAAAACTGTGCTTACCACGCTGTGAGAATAGAAAATGTTACTAATTGTAATGTCGTATATGATTCCGTAGAACTACAGCATGATCCATCATTGAAATTCATGTAATCATTACAATACATATTTAGTAATATTTGGGTATCGTACTGCAATGGTCTTGATGCAAGATGTATACCATCTGGGCTATCTGAAACCATACCATTTGCAACCAATCGTGCACTATGCCATAGTTGGGCCGACGAGTAACTAAGAACCTACATTAAATTAATTACTCTATTATACGTATTTTATAAAACATAATTACCTCTACCGCTGCTTTATTGTATAAATCTATATATTCGTTAGTTATCATTTGATACTCCAATGATAATTTATTTTTATTAACAGGCTCTTGCAACGCCCAAAGGATAATGCTTTTATGCTCATGTAAATGGTCTATAGGTTGAACTAAACGTGTTAAATTTAAACTATATTCTTGAACTATTGCCTCAGAACCATTCGATGATTTAATTGACCATAATCCACAGCCAGCTACTATGACAGAAGGCGGTTTATCCATAACTTGCCACTTTTTAAATTGATCAACCATTGATTTGGATATATAGGGAAACCATTTAAATTCAACGGTTAATTTCAATGTGTTATCAACGTGTACTGAATTATGTCCATCGCTAAGCGGTTTTTCTGTTGTTGTTTGATCTTGTTGCAAATGACCAACAAAACTTTCATATAACGACTTAATTCTGGAATCTCCAATAAATGCAAAATGCGTATTCTTACCATAATATGCTATGTATCTCAAACATCTTCTTGTATCACTGTAATAGTATAATTAAATATTGTTATTCAGCTAAAAAACTTGCCATTATATATTTCAAAATATGTAGAGAAAGCTAAGCAATTTCAAAAAAAAAGTTCACATCTTTTAAATACATACATTATAAATTTCTTTAGATATTTTGTATTTTAATAATAGAAAAAAAATTTACATGCACAGCAGATGGGTTGCCTGCCAAATCAGTTAGTAATAGTTATATCTAATATAAAATAATATGATACGGTGACTTGAAAAATGGTTTTCCCAGATTTTACCCTAACCAGAGATACTAAGTCTAACACTTTTTTCCTTTGTAGGTTCTATTGAGGGTAGCAACTTAGTTGTTGAAATACCTTTTTTTTGATTTAGTTCTATAATTTTAATATAACTTAATTGTTTTGTTTATTCCTAATAATTTAAATGTACTGTATTAATTTACAATTTTTTCTATTCGCTCCCAGTTATTTACACAATGCATATTTCAGTGACAAAACGTAAAGTTCCCTCAAATATTGTTATGATTATTTTATTTTTATAAATAGGTATATAATTGTACTTTATATATATTTACTATAAACAGTTGAATCCCAAACAAATACAGACAAATATAAGAGTAAAATATAAAGGTATGCATATTCCAGAGATATTAATGCAGGAAATCCTCAGTTACCTAATACCTTTCTCCACTAGCATCTTTTTTACACCTATGCTCCAAGGGGACAGGCTCGTCTGATATAGGGGCAATGTGATTATAAAATTTATCGCCACAATAATCTGCAGCTTGTTGTAAACATGATAATACACAGTAAATTTTTTTGCGTTATGTTCTCAAGAATTACAGGAGTGCTTATCTCAGTTCAGACCAATGACTTCTTATTTTAGTGGCATTAATAGCGTAGTAAAAAAGTATTTCTGTATGGCTGTATTTTGTATAAAAAAAAATGTGAGACAATAAGGCCAAAAGTACTTTTAGTGTTCATCAACAGAGGCAGTCATAAGTCTGCAACTGTATATTGTACCAGTGGCAGTTGTGTATGTTTAACTTACATTTTACTATAGTGATGTAGCATGCACCCATAAGGTTGCCATTGTTTATCTCCTTTATATCGGCCATCGGAAAGCAGCCAAGTGCATGAATTTGAACCTAAAATAATCATACCATGTATAAATACGCATTACCTGAAGTAAAGGAATGTTGGTATGTACCATATTTGATGTGCAAAAATTTGTGGTAACAAGCAAAAGCAATAACCAGCAATACTGCTATCTTTTTAGCATTTGTTGAATTTATTTGCTTGATTACTTTTTCAATTCCTGATTTCTCATTAACCATGCTCGAAATCTAACATTCTAATTATTTATTTTAATATAGAAGAATTTAGGGTAATGGGTAATGGACTTATGAAAACATAACCTATCCATCCACTAGAGAATCCAATCCACATCCCGCCTGACTCATTACCATAGATAAATTAGAAAGAAGGAAGGACTCATGTTGTGTCAATAGTGCAATAATGCATTGGGTATTCTACCTTGTATAGAAGATATATACAAGGGTAATAGATAAAGTAACCGGGCCAAAGCAAGCCGTCCTAGATTTGATATTCCAAAAGCCATACCAAAGAAAAATAAAAGATGATTTTTAAGACATTTTATTGTAACAATAAAGGTTTGCCTTACAAGAATTTTTATGTTGTAATTTAAAATAGAAACGATACATATTTTATTTATAAGCAGTTAATATTAGTAAGATGGAATGTTATTAGTTTCATTGAATTTTTGAAGATTCACCGTTATGACAATGAACGACAAATATTTATGGAAACAGCAGTATGATATATATGAGTGGTTTTAGAGTGATATGATGATCATATCCAATAGCCTACAACGTACAAAAGTATAAAAACAAAATACTATACATTTTCAAAAACGCAAATTTGTTTAAAGAGCTAAGTAAGATCTTCTTGAATTTAAATTGAAAAAAAAAACAAAAGGTGTATATAATATATATATATGGAATAATAATGTATACAATAATAACAAAGCAAAATATAAAAAATTGGTTATTCTTCTGATTTTAAAAATTAACTAAAGAATAATTATAATTATAAAAATAGATTCTTTTTTAAATGAGTATACGGTCAGACAAGGCACCATCATTTCGTCTGTTCCTTATCTATTGATCTTTCACCGTGTGTTCAATCACATTCACGCAACTGTTTCCTGGTCTCCCTCTACATACCTCCACACTTCAAACACACTCCATTCACACAGGCAATTTAAAACATAATCGTATTAAATTGTTCGATAATGGCGCTAAGCAATTCTGAGAAATGGTTATCACCCTGAAATTGGTTTCCATAAATACAGTATGCGCCAAAATATACAGTACTCGCGCCGTTCTTATGTGCATGTCTGCTTTTCGGCGCAATCAGCGTTATATGTTTGTGGAAGTGCAAAGAACATTGTGCTGTGAGGATAGAGCTGAAAATGGGTCTCACGGCGGAGGAAAAAGTGTTTATTGTGGGGGATTACTTTTGCTCGTACGGAAATAGTTATCAGGGTGGGCCGAGTTTGAAGTTACTGGCGGAACAATATCATAAACAATTTTATAAAGCGCATCAAGCAACGCAGTTATGATTTCAGTCGTTAAAAAATTTCATGTAACTGGCAGTATATTGTACCAACGGAAGGGAAGGTCTGGTAAGCCAGTAACTGTGAGAACAAATGAAAATCATGGACGTGTCGTCAATCAGGTTTTGGAGTCAACTGAGCGAAGTCTTCGACGAATGTCCTAGGAATTGAATATCGGCAATACGTCGTTTTGGCGATTGTTTGAAGACGTAGATGGATTTCTGTACCGATTCAAGTTGGATGATTGACAAACCAATATATGCATGTCAGGGTTGTGTATTGTGGACGAATTCTGGCTATGGTGTACGGGGATCCTGATTTATTGCGAAACCTGTGGTTCTCATTCATATTTTCCTGATCTTACACCACCGGACGCTAACCTATGGGGAATGTTAAGGGGGATACTGTTCAGCGGTACAGACCCACCCTGAACTGTTAATGTATTACGTGAGAGATCGTCTCGTTCTCGAATGTTTGAAAATCTGCGTGACCGTTATGAACAGTGTCTACAGCGCATTGGCGCACGTTTTGAACATGTATAGTACAGAAATAAAAATGCATAATAATTAATATATGTATTGCTCCAGTACCGTGTATTTTAGCGCATACTGTAAATTCATGAATATGGGACGGCAAAAGGTCTCTCGAGGTGTCAAACTGGCGACGGAGCTTTCTTTTGCACCTCCTCAATCGTTTGTGTATGAGCATCTGTATCTTGAGGATCAACAAAATTTTCCTCATAAATTATTAACTGATTCTCATACACCACCACCTGCGATTTCTCGTGACCATACGCTCTCCAACTATCAGATATACATAATTATGCTGCCTGGTAAAATATATAGTCAAAACCTCAAATAAAAATATCAGAATGAGTCGGTTAAAAAGAACGGTTTAAGTAATTAAGATTCTTCATTATGGAAATGTGCTATATACAATTAATCTCTTCTAATTCATTCTAATTAGTAAAACTTCTTTAATTAAAATATAGGTTTATTCTTTTTTACTTTATTATATACTTATAATTTATATGTATAATTTATTAGCATGTATATTTACTCACAAATAAATTAATATATACATGTGTTATGCCTTAACTTTTATATATAGGTGTTACTATAAAATATATTACTGATGCTATAAGTAAATGTCCAGATTTGTTTAAGTATACGTTTCCATATAAAGATAACTATTGTAATGGATGTACTAAAGTTAGAAAAATATGCCTCAAAATATATTTCAATGATAAATTTAGGAATAAGTAAATAAACAATATATAACTATCTGAAAGGTTTAAGAGTACATATACATTCTCTAATAAATAAATAAAAATGGAGATTGCTTCCTTTTATTAAAAATCAACTTAGCATATACATACACCAAAATAAATTAAGACTAATTATTTTGTACAACTATTTTATACATTTTCCACAACATTGGTCTGTATTCATACAATCACTTCTAGGTTTATGATTTGGAGTCCACAAACCTAAACTATTATTTGCATAAAAATCCATTGGATAACTATTATTTGGTTTATCTGAACACCATTTGGTGTCTCCTAGAGCTACAGCAATTTCATATGAGTTTAAAAGAGGTTTTTCAAAAGCATTTCCCCAATCTATTGATAATCTTGGACAAGCTACTTGAACAAACGCACCTATGCCTTTAAACAGTTGTAACTTATTTGGATATATTTCTGATAATAAAATCAGTACATTTTCTTTTTGACGATTATTAATTTTTTTTCTAATATAATCAACAACTCGTGAATTACCTTGTCTACCTAAAGTACCCATTATAATTCCAAATGTTCCACTACATCGTGCTTCACATATAGCTTTATATCTCGTCGCTTTCATTAACTGATGGTCATAATATTCTTCAGTTAATATTTTGCTATATGGGTCATAGCGGTACGCTTTTAATTTTGGATTGGCTATCATAATAGCTTCTAAATGAAATCGTCCATCACCTATATATAGAACAACATCTGCCTCTTCTAACATGGGAGCTGTGCAGCCTAAAATTTCACCAGGAGACAGAGGTTTCAATTGTGGAACAAATGTGTTATAGTTCAGTTCTCTTAATTTCTTAGACACGGCTTGTAAAGTTGCAACAAATTGAATAGTACTTACTAAATTTATTTTTGTTTCAATAGAAAAATTCAATTTCACTGTTTCTATTAAGTGTATCGGGTCTATTTTAATGTCCACGAACACATATAATATTTTCAAATTATTTTTCAAATCCATAGGTATTAAACAACTATGTCCATAATGCACTAAAAGATCAACACCTAATGCTTTGGCTGTTAGATCATCAATACAACAAGCTCCATAAGTAACGTCACCCATAATACATGTGTCTGCTATAGTAAATTCACGTATAATATCACATATGGTTGTAGAAAATATCAATAAACCTTCAGGCATTTGTAGAGCTACCATTTTCGCATTACTTTCTTCTATTCTCGATATAGTTTTATATATTTCGAAATTATAATTTGATGGGAGCCTTTCGATAGCAATTTGTAAATCTTTATTTTGAAGAATTTTTTCTGGTATTTTGTTTGATTTTGTAGCACGTACGATTTTACGTATAGGCTTTGCTTTTATCACTACAGCGTTTTCTTCCATTACGCTTAATTTATTTCAGAGGAAGTCTTTATTTATGCAAGGCTCACACATGGCCTCAAGTAAACACCTGATGAGCACCATAACAACAGTATAGTTTTGCACGTACTCCATAAATGTGACATTTAAATTTACAGTATTGCCACAAGAAACCTGGGAAAGACACAACCACACTAAAAACAGACGAACTTCGTCTACGCATGCCCTAACCTAAACTTAATTATGTAAGGTACGTTCCAACCTTCCAACATGTAATTAACCGTTTTAGTGCCACGCAGCGCGATCGCGCTGTTCCCGTACGTGGTGAATCATGTCGCTATTTTTATTTACGATCGTCAATTCGTACAAATTTTCTTTCAATTAATCGTAAACAACCTGCATAATTAGCTGTCTTTCTGTAACATATTGAGTCCCAAGGTTTATTTTTAGCAATATTAAAAAAAAAAAAGTAATATTTTATTTATAATAGATATTTGGCATTACTCGCAAATAAACGAAGAAAGCGCTGCGAATGCGTTGGTATTCTACTTTGTGAGAACTGCCTTTCTATTAATATTGGGAATAGAGAAAAGAAGTGTGACGTACATTTTGCTTTGAAACCTGCTCAATCTCGCCAACGGTAAAATGATTAATATACGGAATTTTAATACTTTTACGCTCTTGGCGTCACTGTACGTTTCAAAACCAAGAAGACTTAAATTAACCATAAGTCTTGCTCTTGTCATTCCAGTGCTGATTCTTGTATTGCTTTGTAGAACTCTTGTGTGCTGTTTTCCTGTTCTGTGACCGCTGCTCTTTTACTTGTATTATCGCTCTTTTAGTCAATTTACGGTGCCGCAAATCTTAAATTTGCCGCAATTATTCCTACTAACTTCAACTTAAAGACATTAAAATATCCATTATATAATACAAAATAGTAGGTAATTTCATGCTTTAATGTTGAAGTTACTAAAAGTAATTGTGGCAAATTTGAATTTTGCTGCTTGGGATGGTACCACCTTAGACTATGTATTTCCGTTGTTACGTATTGCAGATTCACTATTTCAAGGAAAGACGTGCCCCTAAAATTACCTGCGATCCCGCATTTATACATGACTACAACCATAGATTAAATTATTATTGTAATAAAATTCAAATTTTGATTATACTTAATTATAACTTAATCGCTACCACCGGAAATCGCCCCTAGGCTATTTTCTATTAAAGGAATTTGTCTTAACACCCGGTATATTGATATTAATCATCAACGGAAAACCTTGTTGTTAATCTGACATAACCTCCATACTTTTGGGTGTCGGCTTGAATTGTCCTGAATTCGTGTAGACTGACCAGAGTCCACGAATTCAATATAGGCTGTTTTTATAGAAAGCACGTCAAAATCACAAGGAATAAATTATCTTTAACTCGGTGTCAGTATGTCTCAAATACATAGATTTGGAAATATATACGCCCCAATAACTTGCCATGCCTGGAACAAGAGTAGAACACGTAAGTGCTTATTTATTTAAAATTAATAGTTTATTGAAATAACACTTGTTCTAAAATCCATATGTAGAGATTGCATTGTCCCCAAACAACCATGAAGTACATATTTATGAACGTAATGGATCTGATTGGAAACTTTTGGATATATTAAATCAGCATGATTTACGTGTAATGGGTATTGATTGGGGACCAAATACAAACAGAATTGTTACTTGTGCTGTTGATAGAAATGCATATGTGTGGACCCAAGCAGAGGATAAGAAATGGAAACCTACTTTAGTTTTACTTCGTATAAACCGTGCTGCAACTTGTGTAAAATGGTCGCCTGACGAAAACAAGTTTGCAGTGGGTTCTGGTGCTAGATTGATATCAGTTTGTTATTTTGAATCGGAAAATGATTGGTGGGTTTCGAAACATATCAAGAAACCAATTAGATCAACTATTACATCCATAGATTGGCACCCCAACAATGTTCTTCTTGTTGCTGGTTCTGCTGATTTTAAAGTTAGAGTATTTTCTGCATATATAAAAGATATTGAAAAAACCCCAGAACCTACTCCATGGGGCGCCAAAATGCCTCTAGGACAACTTATGGGTGAATTTGTCAATTCATCTTGTGGTGGTGGATGGATACATAGCGTTGCATTTTCGCCCGATGGTAATAAAATATGTTGGGTGTCCCATGATTCTACTGTAAATGTTGCCGATGCTACTAAAGGAAATGCTGTCATTAAATTGCGTACCCAGTTTTTGCCATTTTTAAGCTGTATATGGGTAACAAACATTTCCATAGTTGTAGCAGGACATAGCTGCATTCCAATTTTGTACAGTATTACACCTGATGGACAATTGGTGTTTGGAGCTAAGTTGGACACATCACAAAAGAAACAAACAGGGGGTTTATCAGCTATGAATATTTTTCAGTCACTTGATAAAAGATCTACTAGTGAAGCTAGTGATACTAAATTAGATTCTATTCATCAGAATGCAATAACAAGTATTTGCCAATATACAGGTGAAAAGGGAAGTATCAAAAGTTTCAGTACATCAGGTATGGATGGTCTTCTGGCAATTTGGGATCTAGTAAGCTTGGAAAAAGCAATTCAGGGTTTAAAAATTTCATAAAGCTATTCAAAACCTTACTTTCTTTTATGTTCGCTTATATCTGTATGTTTTTCTTCTATGATTAATAAAATATAAAAAATTTATGCTTGGTCATTAAAAGTATTGGTGTTATTTACTCCTATACTGGCATTTAATAATAGTTTATTTCGAAATATTGAGTAAGGGTGTGTTGCGAAGTGAGTTGATAAAAAGGTTGGTAGTCATTTCCATTTCGTTCAACCATTACTTATAAAATAATAGGATACGGTGGCTTAAAATAAATTTAAAAATAAAAAATACCCTTACCACCTTGTTGAGTGAAGAACTCTGAATACCTATTTCTGCAACCAAGTTGCCATCCTCCGCAGAAAACTACAATCAAAGATAATGTCAAAGGTAGAGATGGGTAGTTCGCGAACGACCTAGTTCAAAGACATGTATCTTTGCAAAGACTCGAATGAACTATATCAGGATATCAGTAAAATTATTTTTAGTAGTTCGCAGTTCATCGTTCATTACTACCATTATGACAACGCATATTTTTAAATTTTATAAAAAAAATTGTTCGTTATATATCTATTACCATATATTTAACTATATTATCTG
>JARFOC010101255.1:0-12502 GCA_031763485.1 Osmoderma eremita | reverse complement strand
GTTGGGTCATGTGTGGAGAGCTGGGAACAAAACTACAATTTACAACATCTTGGAATGGCAACCTGGAGGAAGAAAACATATGCGAGAAGATATAAACACAAGTGAATGGGGATTGATCTACCCCTCATTTTTTTTCCAGATCTAGAAAGCTTTAGAAGCGGCGATACCCCTTTGGGGTAACTAGCCACTATATATATATATACTTATTGAGTGTAAATAGATTATCAGTAAGCAGTCAAAGAAATTGCTTCAGCTTCGATTTTTCGGGTTCCTTCTCGCATTCCTTCGTATGATCTCCGTTTTATATATAGCATTAGTTAACATTATTATGCTTCATATTTGGATTGAGCAAAACAATGTAGTTAATGAATACAAAGACAATTTAATAACAAAATTTATGAAGATGTATTGATATGTGGTTGTGAAAAAGCAAATAATTATTTTGTTTTCGATGCTTGTTCTTCAGAGGTGAACCTTGAACCTTCATGGAGCTCTAAGGGCGTGACAAATTTGAGGCAGGTAATGACAAGGTAGAAAAAAATTGATATATTCTATCAAAAATTATTGATCGTATAAAATTTTATGGAGAATTTGAATATGGTGAATCTGAGTCATCAAACGATGCTGGAATTTTTGGAGGGTTAATTGAGGGCAGGCACATCAAAGGCCACATCAAAGGCACATCAAAGACAATTCAAAAAGAACTGCTGGATTCTATGCAAGCGATTTGTCAAAAAAACAGGATATTTTTACAGATATTTCTGAAACAACTCAAATTGCTTTAGTGTTAAGATATGAACTTTATGGAATAGTGTATCAGGGATTTTGGAGTTTATCAAATCTTGAAGTGCAGGACGTTTGATCGATTTACAAGAAATATGCCTATTAATGAGTAATGAAGAATTAAGGTAAGGATTTCTCATTTATTTATAGTTATTTCTTGTGCAGACCTTACCCCTAAAAACTCACGAGCCGCTACTGTGTAGCGCTATAATTTTTCACATCAGTTATTTTGCACATCAACGTATATCTGACGGGTCCGGAATGCGTTGTAAAATAGTTGGCACATCCTCGGTGATGTAATATCTATGGAAATAGATTTCCCTTATACGGTAGTAGAAAGGAAAAAAAAATAGATCGATGTTCTATGTCGTAAAAAGAGGCTCCATAAAATATTTTTTATGCATAAGGTAAATTGATATTAAAGTTGAAATGAGTGTAATAAATAAATTTATTACACAAAATAGGAAGACAAACTTGTCTTGATTGCTTAGACTTGGTGCATTTTTTAAATTCTTCTGTCAAAAAAATACATACATAACCTTAAGCGTTAATTTGGTTTGCGATTTATATTTTCCCGGTGGAATTTCGTTAATTCGTTCGCAACGATACCCCAAAAAGTAAACACGAAGATCCCTACGGTGAATCCACAGGTGATTTCTCATCAACGCTTTCCGACTGCGTTGTAGGAAATACGCCGGTACGAACGTCAAAAGCCGAAATCTAAAAATACTCGTTACGTCTATTTCTCACCGAAATTACACAACCTGTAAATATCTACGCCAGAGGGAAATAGAGGAAATAAAACGATTTAGAACGTGTAACAATATTTCGATCGACTTACGGGGTATTGCAGCTTGGAGAGCGGCGAAACAGATGAACATCCACAACATTTTGGGCACAAAATACACAGTCAAAATTTTCTGCATAAACCGCAGCGTGTAACACTGGTCTTGAGACGCACCAAACACTAAAAATCTTAGCACGTTAAGTACAGAGATTAAGGTAAACAAAGCAACGAGCGACGATTTCAATTCACAGTCGAACGCGAAATACCACGAACTCGCAGGCAGCTGCGCTTAGGCGAATCCAGTACCGACTAACACACCCGACAGCGGACACATGAATACTACGAGCAAGGTATTCCAGCAAGATTATTATATGATATGATAAATGGGTTGCATCAGATCAGGCGGTACGGCCGAATCGTTATTTTTAGACATCGCTCGTTAGTTAAGTCGCCGTCCCGATTTCCTATACTTACGACGGCGGTGGGTTTTCGCGTGCTAGGAAGGCCGAAGGGGCGTCCTTCTTGTAAAAAGGCGTCGATTTTTCCGGGAATCGTCGCTCGGTGAGAGCGATAATAATGCAGGCGCCGGTGGTTTTAAGTCAATTATACTGCGGTTCGTTCCGATACTAAAGTAATAATGGGCCGGCATTGTTAGGAGATTATTAAGTCCATTACGAGATGAGAAAAGGTGCGGGTTCCTTATATTTCTAATATTTAGGGCGTATTAGATTAGGGAAATGAGGTAAAGATATTCGTGCAAGTAATGGATTATAAATCACCTGGATTATGACACCCAAATCCGTAATGTTGTTGTGAAAATGACAGGAAGACTTACAAAAAAAAAATAAAACTGATTAATTTCAATATCAAATTTGTGCAAGTGCCTGCTTCCTTTAAAGAAAAATATGGAGACTCGTATATAGAGTTTGGCTGTGATATATGGTGATTGTTAAACATCCCTTGGAAAATTGTATATAATATAATACTAATGGGTAATATTACAAAATATAATGACAGTGATAATCAGGTGCAAAGAGTTAAGTTGCGTTATAATAATAACCTTTATTTCACCTACACTATACATACGTACAAAATAACGTCAAAACAAAGAAAAAGGAAAAGAAGTGATTGAGAAAGCAAGTGGTACAATTTATTCTTAGATCTATTTTACATAGAAATAAAATTGAAGTATTCACCAAGTGAATAACATTTTAAACTTAGTAGATACCTTTTTACATTTTTGGTAAAACTTTTGAAACTATTTATGGATTTAATATACCAAGGTAATTTATTGAACACCTTACATCCTAAGTAAGTGAGATTTCTTTGGTAGAGGGCAGTCTATGGGACGAAGGTAGTAAATATAGAGAATCTCTGATATAATATGTTTTTGGAGTATTTGTGAAAAATTCAGTTTTATGGTTGAATATACTTCATAAATATATTAGCTATCAAAGAAAATTCAATATTTTTTTTCTTTGAATGCTTGTCTGCAAGTTTTACGACAGGGCAGATCATAAATAATTCTCACTACTCGTTTTTGTAGTATCAGTAGACGTTCCACATTAGGACAAACCCTCCAATGAACTATTCCGAATATCATTGTAGAGTGAAATTGGAAAAAGAAAATGTTTTTAGCGTCAATGAGTTACAAGATTTTTTCAAATTTTAGATAGTGTAATAAATTTTCGATAGTTATTTAGAAACGTAATCCACATGAATATTCCATTTCAAATTTTCATCAACGAATACCCCAAGCAACTTTGCAGAGTCTGCAAGATTTATACTGTTATTATCCAGAACAATTTTTTTACATTATATCTTGATTGATTACGAAAGAGTACGCATTGGGTTTTGTCCGAGTTTATTTGTAAATTATTAAGTGAAACCTAGCGACTTAATTTTGAGTAAGCCTCATTTACCTTTTGAATAAGATCATAAAAACTAGTGCTTCTGAATACAAGAATAACATCCTCCGCATATTACTGGTGTTACTTAGTACTAACTGACTACACATTTATGATAATAATTTAACAGGAGAGCGATATTTAAATACAATCGCCACGATTGAATAAGCCATTTTAGACAAATTTTGTTTCATTGCACCATATAATTTTTGTTGTAAAATGTGGATCTTCTTGATACTTTATTAAAAACCATTCGCAAAATTTAAACCGTCGATTGAAATCATTCGGTTCTAGATATTGAACAGTGTGGTAAGAATAAGGTTTCCAGTTAAACTTTTTCAGTATCCTCCCAATTATTCTGCTAGATATTGCCAAATGTCTTTGCCAATCTCGCAATGAGGCATTGGGATATGCAGTGAAATACCCTAGCACATCTGTTTGGATGCTCTCCTTATCTACCAAACGCTTTTGTCTGTTCCTTTTGCGATGGAAGCTTCCAAACTGGGCGCAATTTTCTAAGAACCGCTTTACTGTATTATGATTTGGTGTGGGTCTTTCGGGGTACCTTTCTACAAATAAGCGACATGTCCGATCAATAATCCGGCTGCATTCACCGTAAATAATAATGATGTTTAAAAAATCTCCGTTAGAAAAACCTAAATTATCCGTTATCACACTCTTCTATTTGACAACTGGAGATGTCACGCTTTTATCGATAAATGCCAAATAGTTCCACAGCTTTCTTAATAAAGTCAACAACAAGATAAAAAATAATATCAAATTCCAATGTATAGAAAATCTTTTGTGAACTATATAAATTATTTGATTATAACCTTTAATAAGATTTTATTGTTTCAGTTTGTGTTCTTGCTCTTGTTATCACTTTTTTTTCCTAACACAGAAAACCTCAAATAACTCATAAACTATTAGATATAAGCATAGGAAGTGCTAATTAACTTTGATTGATAATAATTGATAATAATTAAACAAATCATACGCGCTAACAATATATAGGTTGTTCCATTTAAAATAAGTGAGCTATTGCGCCTTATTAGTTAGTATAAGCCAATAACATTTTGTGTCACCCTGTATTATTAATTTGACGATTTTGGTAACTTTGTACAATACTACTACGTACTGGCTACGTAACAATTAAATTTCAACCTCCTAACTGAAGTAGTTTCTCTGTTATTCATTTTTCATTTCGTTGTAAATAGAACCTCAAAATTGTATAAAAATCCATTTTTCTCAAAAACTGTCAAAGATAGGTATAAGGAAACCTTAACAGAACTCACTTATAACAACATGTGCCGTTATAAAATGAAATAATATACAGGGTGTTCTATTTAAAATAAGCAAATTGACATTCGTTTCCGGTATAACAGGAAATTGTTCAGTGTTGCCAATATTTTTATTTGAACGATCGGTACCAAAAGCACTTCAAGACAAACTTTCAGCATTCAACTAGTAATGGTCCCAGTATTCCATTAACCGACGGTTTAGACGCCGCACCCTGTATAGTATAACGATTTTTTAATGACTAGTACAGTAGACTAGTAGAATTGCCACCCGACTGCTGTCAATAGCAACAAGATCGCTGTTGTAATGTATATTTCCTGTGACGCGAAAAGCAAAGATAAATTTAGATAAATGAAAAGTTATCGGAAAGAAACCGTTTGTTACTTCAAATAATACTTCAAATAATACTTTACTGAATACTTTGTATAACAATGTGTCAAATGTGACTTTTGTGCAATTTGTCAGATGTTAATGTCAACATGTGGCAGAACCGCACATGTGAGTTCAATTTACTATTATTGATAGTTCGGTTCGATGTGTTACATCAAATTGAAGTAACTAGGAAAAATAATATGACAGGTAAAATTGAACAAACAAATTTTGACATGTATATAAAAATTACAACAGGAATATCAAAATCTGAAAGATAATTCATAAATACCTTAATTACCCTCGTATTGTGTGTGAAATGTGTTAAACCCTCTTCCCGAACGGTCTTTCTTCGCCTCTCTCCTCCTAATTTCAAATATTTTCGCTTAGACAATTTACCACTGTACTTGTAGGTAATAATTACTTGAATTTCTATAATTTCTGACTTGACGCTATTTTTATAATTTCATTTTATCTTTTGTCGTATTAATTACTTCGTTACTAAATGATTTTTACATGGTAACAGCACGTTTATTTATTTATTTACGTGGATGGCATTTATTGCGTTATACAATAGAGATACAAAACCACGCCTGCGTCTTCATACTACAATAACCACAGGCTGCCGTCTCTTCCTATTCGATGCCATCATCGTCTGTAAACACTCCACTGTGTTTTTTCGTTCGCCTGGTATCTTGCATGAATCCGTGATGTTAATTTGTAAAGGGCTTCCAAACACCTCTTTGTATTGGGTGTTTGAGAATGTGCCATTTTACAATTTTATAATATATTAGTTCCGTTATCTGCCACCGGCTGGGCAGAATACCAACTGAGAGGTAGATATAAGCATTTAACAATTGAATATGCCACCATTAATTCATATTAACGGATCCTAAATCAGAATAAAAGTCATCAGGGACATTTTTCTTTAAAATAGGATACCTGTATATTTGTTAATCTATGGTTTTACATAAAAACTTGAATTCAAACATATTTAACAACGTGGGTTTAAAATTAATAGGCTGGAAGATGCAGACATTTAAAATTAGTAGTCTACCGAAAAATGTTAATTTCAGTTCTAATTCTTCGCTCACCAATCCACCTATTTGCAGACACCCGGTCAAGATATCTTCTGACGTTTGCTGATAATGCGGATAATTGCCAACACCTCTAGGATTGTTTCTGTTGGGGCATAGGCGCACTATAGTAAGATAACCCATGGAAAATTGTAGATATATTTGCCAGTTTACATTTCAATTGAAGAAATTGGGCTGAAAGAATCTGTTGACTACAATTTCCGCCTAAGCTTCCGTCAGTATGGCGTACGATGATTTTGAATTCATTTGGGATTCTCTTTTGCCCAATATCTACAATTTTGGCGGTGAACTAAGTCCATTCACCCGAAAGAAACAATATATTTCACCAGAACGTAGAATCCGAATTAGGACAAATAAACATCGATAAATTTGTCGATGACGTCATAGCCAGAACAGTAATTGCGGAATAATTAAATAAAACACAGAAAGAAGGGCAATTTAATTCAGAAATCGAGGTGCAAGTCGGTTTTTCAAAAGTATTTTTAATTTTGAGAAAGAACTAATGTATTCCATACATTTATACAGACTGTATATCTAAATTTTTCCTATAAATTTATTCCGTAGATTCAAATGGATAAAATGATTCATTTGATCAGAACAATGTGACATGTACCTCAATATTTGCTTCAATCTAAATTAGAAATATGACACTTTAAATATTTGCTATTAAAGGCGATACTTAATTTTAGAGATGCCTATATTTTTTACTTATTCAGCGCGCCATTTGAGAAGTCACGACCCATGTGGTTTAGGTCATTGTCGTCTCGTACTGCGTTAGTTGGAAACACCACTACATTAAGTGTTAACATATTTGTAGTGTGTTTTTTTTTTGTAAATACGCCTTTATCAATTAATAGTTTGTGTAATAAATCCTTAATTTTAGATACGATAAGCAAGTTATGCCGCATGTTGACGCTAGTAACACTATACTGTGGTAGTATATTTTACAATAGAAACGTGATTAATACTTACATGTCATTACGTCCGGCCCCCACATATGTAATAACAGTATTATCAGGTGAGTTATTGTACTTAGGGCGATGTATACAGTTTAGTTAACAGTTCTCTTCATTTTGTTTTAGTAATTAGAATAGTACACATTATGTATTTTCACTTTGATTTATTAATCGGTCGTATTTCATTCTCTCGTTTTAACTACAGACGTCGTGTTATTTCATTTGATTCGCAGTAAAGGTAAATACCTTATTACAAAAGCAAAGCAACAATTAAGAGAGTTAGGTCTGAAATTATTTAAAATGTAATAAGTATCTTCGTTTAAATAATCATATTATTGCGTTCTTACATTATTTTAATTAATATTATAAATTTATTCATAAAATTTATATATATATCTGTTATGATTATCCATTATTAACAGTAATTTAAAACCTGGAAACAATCTGGGGCATACCAAAATGATATAGATTATTGCAAATCAGCAGTAGGACTTTTTGAGTTTTATCTGAGGGAAAGAACGCATCAAGTGATCTTTGACAATAGTACCTCTAACTCTACAACAGCACCACATGATGGTCCCCAGGGTGCATTCTTAAGCCCCACTCTTTTTAATATCTACAAGTCTCAACTGCCCTTAGCATCTCTATGCTGATGATACTCAGTTGTATTACCCATTCCTGTCCAGTCAATTAGTCGAAGCTCAGTCCAAGATTATTGGTGATCTCCTGCATGTGTGTAACTTCATAGGCAAGCAGCAACTACATATAAATCCTGCAAAGGCTCAGTTAATTTTATTCGGTCCAAAAAAAACATCGCATATTTTGTACGTCCAACTTTCATTTTTGAATATTAAAAATCGAATTATTAATGCTACTAACAAGGTGAAAAATCTAGGATTCTTCGTGGGCAACAGTATGGGTTTCTAAAATAATCTGTTCCAACTGATGCAAAAATATATTCCAGCCCTTGAAAGTATTTTCATGTATATGCAAACACTCGACCTATCGACGAAGCCGATGCTTTGCGAAGCGCTCGTGTTTTGAAAGTAATTTCACTTTCTGTGACACGATTTTCAATTTCTGTATTACAGAGTCAGATGTAAGAAGAATCCAAAGGGTGCAGAACTCCTGCACAGGTTTGATATACGGTATCCGTGAAAAAAATATCGCCGCATGCCAATATCTGGCGCATAGACGGGTCAGAAACGAGTCGGAGAGGAGATTACGCGAACCTGGGGAGAGCTATGTCTCCGTGATTCAAACTGAAATCTATGCAATACAAATCAGTTCAAGAAAATGTCTACAGCAGGAGCCACAAAGCAAACTGCATTATACACTCTCACGAACAGTCAAACTACCTTAAGAACACTAAGCATTTTATCGCATAACTTTAAAGTTAGTATAGGACTGCCTGTCAGACCTTCAGTTCCTGTCAAAACAACACAGTTAAGCTGATGAGGGTGAAGCGGCACGGAGGAATTGCGGGCAATGACCGGGAAGACCAACTAGCAAAGGAGAGATCCGCAACAATCATCGCTGGACCTGGGACAACTCTCGAGATGGCAAAAACTGCAACGCGTATTGCAGTGGCTAAATGCGTGACTGAATACTACCAGTAGCGCCCGCAGTACTGGCATCATGCAGCTGGACAGAAACACAGTAAGCAATAGAATCATCACAATATTTGCGAACTCTCTTAGCAGAACGCAGATTAGGGTGGTGACGTGTTTACTTACTGGACACACCAACTTGAGAAAGGACCTGCATAGAATGGAATTCCATAGAGGGGAATTTCTGTTAGACTATGCAATGAAGATCTTCGACTGTTACGCATCAAGCTGCTGGAGAAACGCCGTATTAGGTGGAACCGACACACTGCAGGGCATACCGGAAAAGGATTTGACGCACAGACCACTAAACCTTAAAAGTTAAAACAACCGAATGCGGAATAATACAATAGGCCTGAAGGCCGCAGTGTTAATAATAATAGTTTCCGTGGATAGTCCCTAAGCCCCTTGGAGAATGACAGAGTGTGATTTGTCATAGTTAGCGTTTTCGGTACACAGCATTGTAACGTCGTAAACACTACGAACCAACCGCTTATTATTATTCAGATTTGAGTTCCACGTAGTCATTCTTACAGCCCGAGTCGAGCCGTAGGCTAAAAAGTACCATCGGTGTGATTGGCGCGGCCGGGAATCGAACCCGGGACCTTCGGTTTAGTAGTCTAGTAACCAACCCACCAGACCAACACGGTCGCGATGTTAAGGGATGTAAAATACCTTCTTCTGGATTAGAGTAAGAATCAAATCATGTACAATAATAGCAGTTGTGGTATTTAAGAGAAACTACTTGTTACTTTCTAAATATTATCTTAAGATCAAACTTCATTCATATACATCGATAGCATTATTTTCCATACCGAGATGGTTAAGAATCGTCCCCTTTTAACATCACCATTTAATGAGCAGCGTTTTCCCTTTTAATAGCTAACATTAAACAATACGACTTGGATGGTTAAATAAAACATTAGACAAAAAAAAATCTTAAAGTTCGCGTACATTAGCAAGACACTTGCGACATTAATTGCACGAGTGAATGTCAGCACATGTGTAGACACGCTTGAGATGTCTGACATTTTAACTTTATAGCAGTGCTGATTTCAGCAAGTTCAAGCGTATATATTGTGAATGCCTATTAACTCTTGGAGACATATACATTTTACTATTCCCAGGCGTATTAGCAATTTTTACGTTGAGTTATGAGTTCTAAATTCAAAGAAAATCGTAAGACGTAACCATCCTAGTATTGGAAATTAACAGCCAAGAAACACTTTGACTTTGAACTTCTGAGAAGCAAAGAGAACAGACTTTACATCGGATTCGTTTCCTGTTTTCACCGTCTTAGCTATGGGAAAATACGTTACTTTTTTTATTTTTTATTTACTCACTTCCCAGTTCCAACAATGTGTTGAAGACTATTTGGGACGCCATGCTTGTATTTTGCAGTCATAGAATTACAAGAGTCGTACTTTCGCTTTGGTCCGATTAGCAGCATTTCTGAACAAATAACAAATTATTATTAACCTATATGTGTCAAAAAAACACAAAGTATGTATGCGTGGACTTTATCACTCTTAAAAATACAATGGCACAATGTAGGAGGTCATTGTGTATTTATAAATAATAAAAGGTTATAGTTGTACCGACATACATGGCTTTTAAAGTTCTAAGTGAATTCAAATATTTGCTTTTGTGACACCTTATGATGTGTTTATTACTGATTCTATCTAGTTACTTTGCAATTTGCAAACTGTGCAAGTCAGTAATCTTCCAATCATAGATTCTTTTCTTGCTAAAGCTGTACATAATCTTTACCGCACGAACGTAAACAATATTATGCTAAAACTTCATGCCAATATCTTGTGATAAATTATCAAAGTAAGCAGATTAAACTATTAAATGCACTACGAAGGAGACGTACATATTTGTTTTTATAACAGATTCGTTGGCAGTACGTAGACATTATAAGAAAACTAAACACCAAAAATAGCAGTCTATTATGTTAATGAAATTGCCAGGAACGATTCAAAGATTAAATCGACAAATTCAACCATCTATTTAAGTAATGCACACATACTTTGCGCGGCTTAATATCTACGGCTTAGTACAACACATCGTAAAGATGTTCACACCATCCTCTACATTCAGTTTTAAACTTTTGTCGAGAACAAATAGATTAAGAGAGCCTAACTTGACGCTACCACACTGTTACCCACCACAAACACGGCAAATTTCCGTTGCGCAAACTTCTTATCTCTTATCTCTCTTATCTCGACCTGGTTTCTTAGAAGGCGCCGAGTGATTTTGCGGTGGAATTGTGACACTTGGGATTCTTCATTTAACCATTCCCGTTATAGTGATTTTTTGCAAGATTTTTATTTTTGTCATTTTAATAAACAGTGGTACGTATATTAAAGCCACAGCCTGCCATTTTCGATTATTTTTAAAGATCTATAAATTGAAAAATCATGTTACTTTTTGTTAATTAGTGAGTACCATGGTAGTACACTAGTGTTTAAAAATATCCAGATATCGAAGTAGGAATTGGGAGGAAGATTTCGAAGAGATGTAAAGAGAATGACGTCTTATCATCGCTTCGAACTTCTCGTTATGCTTTGTATAGTGTCAGGCAATGAGGAAAATGTAGTAGATATAATTGTACAAACTGTGTTGTTAGGATCCAAAATTACAGATTGTAGATAGACAATCTACATATAGGTTGTTTCAACCTCAACAAAAATCACACAATTACTGAACTTTATTACTACAATTACTACCTTTCTACCATAGTTGAATAACTTATTTAAAAAAACTTTATGTAAAACGCACTAGTAAGGATAAAACAAAAATTTTTTTCGTAATTTTCTGAAAATATTTTTTTAGCCTTATTGCTATTGCTTCACACCATACTAGGATTTAATCGACACTAAGATTTAAAAAAACGAAAGCTTTACAGAAAGTTACGAAAAAAAAATTTTTTTTATCGTCAGTATGGGGTGAACCAGTACAGCAAAGGAACAAATATACCTTTTATCCTTTTTAGTACATGTTTTATAATATTTATAAACAGATATGAATTTTGGTTTAAAACATATATTGTGGACACTACATATGCTTGACCACACAGTGGCTTCATCGGGTGATGAAATACACCGTTCGATTCGTCGTCGAAAGACGCTCATTTTGGAATATAATACATGGGGGTTATCTTTATTTCTCGCTCGGAAAATGCGATTTCAGTATAAAAACTTGGCAAATTAACTATTTTATTCACACATTTTGACCAACATTTCGGAAACGGTTAGAACTATCGGAATGCGGTCGATGTTCCGTTGAAAGACGCTTATTTTGGTATATAACATGTCCCCGGTTATCTTTATCTTATCCGTGGAAAAATTCGATTCGGTAAACTTTTTTTTGAATTTTTTTTTGTACTACATCATCTGATGACGCCACTGTGTTTTAAAACAAACGTAGGGTCTACAATAAATTCTTTTAATCCAAAATCGTCTGTGTTATTATTTACTGCAATGAAGTTTCAACACGTATCTCCTCAATCAATCAGTTATATATCAATTTAAAATATATATTTGTATTTCATTACAT
This sequence comes from Osmoderma eremita, assembly GCA_031763485.1. NCBI lineage: Eukaryota > Metazoa > Arthropoda > Insecta > Coleoptera > Scarabaeidae > Osmoderma > Osmoderma eremita. Next base: position 136 of record JARFOC010101255.1, on the reverse strand, counting down.
ATTTAGAAAGAAAACAAATAAATGTCATCATCATCATCTTCATGGATTAGGCCGTGTGACCTGTTCCGTCCTAGCCTTCCACCTCGTCCTAGGTCTTCCCACGTCTCTTCTCCCTCTAGGCCTATACGCCATTGCC
>JARFOC010101244.1:0-12505 GCA_031763485.1 Osmoderma eremita | reverse complement strand
CTTTTTTCAATAATTCGCGCCCAACTACACGTGCAATTCATTTATTTATGATTCGGTGTATAATCATGTTTGTAATACAAATTCTAATTGTAAACATCATTCTAAACAAACATAGTTTCCCTACATCTAAATGTAACCGATTTTGATCATTTAGTCAAGTTGCATATCATTTGAAAATATAATCCTTAAGCTTTCAAAGTATAGACTAAATGTCCCTGAAAATTTTACAGTCTGGTCGCGATATGGTGTCGAATCTCATTATATTTAAGTGTCCAAAACTCAATTTTCTTAAATGGCACACTTTGTATATTTTTACATCATCATACACAGAATCAAATTCTGCAGCGATTAGTATTAGGTTTCTCTATTTATTTTGCTTTTCCTGTTATTAACAATTGTGTATTTTAATGGCATATCTTCCTAGAATTAACACAATTTTTCCCAAATAAAATGCACAAAAATGTGCAAAATGAAAAAAAAAAAATGCAGAAAATAAGCAGAAAGGTAAACTTAAGTTACTTTAAGTTCACTTTTAGTTGGCGTTTTCAAAAAAAATAAGCATGTCTTTCTTGAAACCATTTTTTGTACAGTGCAACGTTTTAAACGAACTATTTACAAAAGCATCCCCGCATTTTCTTACCTATTTTTATTTGGGCGAGTACATTTCAACCGATTATTAGCATTCTCCACGCGGGAATTACCCTGCCGCCGAACATCTACGGTTTTGGCATTAACGCTAGCCATCGGTTGACTGATCACGCGATAACACCCCGGCGAATGGTATTAACGCTACCCCGTACGCGTCGATCGCGATCCATGATTGATTGGCTAAGAGCGTCCGTCTTCCGCAATGTCTCGCTTCATCGTAAGACCATCGTAAGAGGAGGTACGTTCTACGTGCTCCGTAGTGTAGAGAAAAGTCCAAGTGAATGTGTTATTAGAAAACCAGTAAAGTTTGCCATGCACATTACCGTGTAACTCTGGAAGTCTGTGGAGACTGAGTAACAAGTTTTCCGGAAGTATTTCTGGAAATTTCTATTGCGTAATACTTGTTCATTAGTCATATTTTGCCTGTAAATCCATCAACGTAATTACTATATTATTTCATATATGTATATCGTCCATCGATCGGACCGATTGATTGACGATTTGTTGTGTTTATTTATGCACATCTTAACTTTATATGTCCGGCATATTGTTGGAGATAGCTAAAGTGTCTCAAACCGACGCACAGGTAAATTGGACTTACCTAAACTCGTCCCCAGATATAAAATTAAGTAATTAGTTAAACTCGTACCTGAAAAAATATTCATAAACTTGTCCCCTAGAAGAGTAGGTCCATAAAAATAGCTTCAGGAATTCGTCCACGACTTTATCGTAGTATGATTCGCCCATATGCTTATTTAAATTCTATAGATAACATATTTATATGGAATAGAAATGCCTGTCTGTTTTATACAAGCACTAATACATATTACCATTTACATTTAACTTTTATAAAAATAAGCCATGCATTTAACAAAATCAAATCTCGAAACAGATCCATTTTCATTTTATCGATTTTTCTAGTAACGCACTGCTTACGTCTACGCACGACTGGATCTTGTATTCTTGCACATTCAGATCACCTTTTATATAAGTCTCTGTTTGAAACTGCTTCAAAATTTCAAGAAAATGAAAAATTGATGGATGCGTAGAATATAAGTATAAATTTCGTAATCTCTTGTCCGGGGACAAATTAAGGTAAGGGATTAAAACACCGTAATTAGCATGGGGGCGAATTAATGTAGCAGACATTAGATAGTACCTGTTCCAGGACAAGTTTAGGGCCGCCCGGTAAATTGACCTTGACGAATTTCGGACAATATACCACTATTATTTTACTGTCAGCCGTGATCTTTTGTTTTCGTCAATTTACCCCACCAATTGGTTCTTTTCCTCGCTTATGGAGCCGAGTCCAGTACTGTAAGAAAGGAGGTGGCGCCACCCTTCTACCGTACCGTCTAGATGAAGTACCCACTACCATCTCCCCGCGAAGCTAGTCTTTAGCCAGCACTTCTGGACAAAAACTTCGACGAAATCCCCATCAACAAACAAATTGTCGCCGCGTCGTAGGTTTTTTGTTTCTTTGATCAATTACGAACTTTCGTTTTTAAGAAAGAAAGAAACGCTTTCTTCTCAAAAACGAAGTTAATTTTTTCGTAGCAGAACTTACAATTGGTTAGTAAAAGATTTTCCTTTATAATTGTGTTACTGTTGGTTTTTACGTGATAAAATAGTTTTAAAAAAACCTGTAGAAAATTTAATGTAAAGTATTGCATTGCAAAAAATTCTAGCAAACCATGCGATTAAAATACACAATTATTAATATCAGGAAAACTAAAATAATCAGGACGAAAAATATACAGTGTTCCATTTAAGAAAATTGAGTTTAGGACAGTTAAAGATAATCAGGTTCGACACCATATCGCGACCAGACTGTAAATTTTTCTGGGATAATTAGGATATGATTTGAAAACCTAAGGATTATACTTTCAAATGATAAGCAACTTAAATCTTGAAATTTAAGAGTGTAGTAAAAACATTTTTTTTAATAGCCATTTTTTACATAAGTTTGAATATATCTCAAAATCGGTTACATTTAGGTGTAGAGAAAGCTTAACATTTTTTGTTTAGAATAACGTTTAGAATCAGAATTTGCAAAAAAAAAAAACATTCATTAAAATAAGAAAGTTAATGGCGACTTCCGGTCAACCGGAAGTGATGCAAAAGTGAAAATAATTTACTCTGAAGATTACATTCGCCTATGGCGGTGTACTTATTTTCAGAATTTTCGTATACTTCCTCCCCAAATTATTTTAATAGGCCACTCAACATAGGGGACCCTGTATTACTTGACGTAACATACTGTATAATTTTCTTTAACCAGTGATCTGGTGAAGAATATACAGTGGCTCACAGCGAAAATGATGCATAATGATATATATTTTGTTTTGGTAAGGAAAATATTGATAAAAACAATTATTTGGATAATGTAAATAAAACGATTGGCTTTTACAATTTATAAAAATGAAATAGAGTTAATTCATAAAACAAATAAGAAATTCTATCAAAAATCATTATAAAAGTCGCACATTCAACATCACAGTGAAAATGATGCATTCGATTGATCGGCGCGCAGAAATAACTAGGGAAATCCTCCAATGTGTAGATAGTTCCCCTTTGCGTGTGGTTCACAGGCAGCGTACAGTTTAATATTGCACAACATGAGTCGACAAACAACAGTAGAAGTGGACGAACTATTGATTTTTTACCATAAAAATAATAAAAAAAAGCCAACGAGAAATAGCAAAAATAATAAACAGATGCCCGTCTTCAGTATAACATATTAAAGAACGCTATAATGGCGAAAATTGGGTGGCAAACAAGTGTAAAGTTGTTAAGTGCTCCAAAATTAACATTACAAGTAGACCGTGTTGTGGGAAAAAAGTTAATCCAGAAACAGTTCACAGAACATTGAGACGTGCGGATTTACATGGACGAATAGCTCACAAAAGGCCTTATATAAGCCTAAATAATAAAGCATCGCGTTTACAGTTTGGGAAGGAATACCGAAATAAAGATTTCGACTTCTGGAAATCGGTTTTATTCTGTGACGAAGGTAAATTTGATCTTTTTGGTTCTGCCGTTTGGAGAAAAATTGAAATCTCAGCACTTAAAACCAGCAGTAAAACATGGAGTTGGATATGTGCATGTTGCAGCTGGAGGAGTAGGAAATCTTCATTTTATTGAAGACAACATCGACAGATTTATGTACTTTAACCCTTTCGCCTCTACTGGGATACATATGTCCCAGACTTTGCTACTGGGATTGAAAGGTCCCGAATTATCGTATAAACTTAAAATATCAGTAGATTTAGGTACAACCGTATAATGAGTTGCTTAACCAACAGTTTTCATTGAGCATGCAAAGGATTATAACCTAAAAAGTAGGCGTGTGAGTGTTAACTATGGCGCTAGTTTTCAAAAGCTAACTCAGTTGTTATTACTAATCTGACCCAGATTCAGATGACTCAGCTGCTGAAAACATCCCACACAGCAATGAAATGGATTCTATTGCCTTAGAGGACTTGCAACTTGCGGAGTCCTCAGACGACGAAGAAGATGACTAGTGCTTCAGGTTGGTTTCCTGTTCCTAATTTATACAATCCCAGAAAGAAAATACCCTCGGACAGATTCCCGGCTGTACTTTTGAATATAAACAGGGGCTCTACAGAACTAGAGGTTTTCCTAAAATTTTTCCCCAAAAAGTCTCTTTATGTTTATTGCTCAGAATACAAATTAAAGAATTAGAATTCTGGAGGAGAAAACAAACAAAAAATATAACAAAACAAACACATACGAAATAATGAAAGTACTTGAAATCACATTAGTGAGGTCTTACAATAAAGTACCGGCTTTTGCAAATTATTGGTTCAATAATACATCACTGCAGAATTCTTTCATTAGAAATGCTATTGGTAGAGATAGATGTACATTTTTACTTTCAAAAACGTATTACAATCATCCAAAGAAACCAGATAATGCATCAAAAATATGTTACGTTGAGGAAGTATTATCTTGCCTGAAACACGCGTTTATGAATGCCAGAGAAGATAGTCCTTTTCAGTCTATCGATGAGACAATGACTAAGTTCAAAGGTAGATCTGCTCTCAAACAGTATTTACCTATGAAATGGGGTATCAAAATCTGGGAATGGTGCGAGTCCAAAACTGGATATATATACGACATGAATTTGTACACTGCGAAAGAGACCAATGACGATTCCTGCAATACAGTGGTCAAACAACTGGCATCTACTATCAGATTTTCAACCGTGGCAATCTGTTGGGATCGATTCTTTACCTCAACAAAACTTCTAAACACTTTACCATTCGCATGTGTTGGCACTTACATGACAAACAGGAGAAACGTTCCCAAATTTTCCTCTCAGATATTAGAAAGAGGCAATTCCCTATTCTTGTGTAATTCGGAAGCAACATTCGCCACGAAATAGAAAGACACTAAAGATGTTTTAGCCATGAGTAACTGTCACACCAATGACTGCATTGGTCATTGCCATTGGGCAGTGACTCAACGTACACGGAAAGATGACAGTAAAAGGATATCGACTCTCCAAAATTGATGATATTTTACAAAAATTATATGGGCGGCGTAGACCTAGCCGATCAGATACGGACAGAAAATCGGCCAAATGGTGGAGAAAAGTGTTCTACAAATTGTTGATGTCCGCAGTAATGAACTCGTGGATAACCATACAAGAAGTAAGGCACAAAAAGACACCCTTATTAGAATTCTTGGTATCCTTAGCTGAAGATATGGTAAGTGAGGCAACAGCTAAATCTGCCGTGAAAAGACGAAGCGCAGGAAAAGGAGCATCAATTCCAAAACGCGTAAGAAAAATGTCGGAGAACATTTACCAACCGAAGGACCCAGCCGACGCCTATGTAGAAGATGTGCCTCCCAAGGAAAGGAAAAAAGAACCGCCACCATTTTGCACGTCATGCGAATTTGCTTTATGTAAAACGTAAAAGTTGTGCATTTTCTCAAAAAATAGTTCAGGGGCGAAAGAGTTAAGGTATTCGACAATTTAATTTTTTTCTTAAAATTATCTGTACGTATTTATTGTGATAGTAAGATTTTCAAATTATATTTTAAATACATCTTTAGAACTATTTTGATCTCCTAAAAGATTACAATTTCTTTATTAAGTCAGTAAAGGTAGCAAGGACTGTGGGGCAGCACAATAAACACACTGTTCGGATTACTCCTCCCGCACAAAGTATTAATTAATTCGGGACGACACGTGTTTCGGGAATACGAGGATTACCATTATCAAGTCCAATAACCGAATTATTATTCGACTTGATAATGGGAATCCACGTATTTCCGAAACACGTGTCGTTCCGAATTAATTAATACTTTGTGCGGGAGGCGTAATCCGAACAGTGTGTTTAAAATAGGAGCACTAAAACGCACAATTACCAACAAAAATAACAAAGTAAGTACATATACAGTATGTATGTATGTTGTTTTGACACCATTTTGAAACAGGTATTTAGTTAAAACTAGGGTTGGTAAAAGATAAATTTGGGTATTAAAGGAATGTGATGATATTCATTAAAATTTCAGCTTCTTCTTCCTTCTAGGTTAACTATTTGGCCTTACTATATTATATTATTTTATGTAGTATTAACTTTATTCCTTTACGCTTTTATTTTTCGTACGAGCTTATTTATTTACGGCACAGTAGTAGTCAGTATACGATACAACTACCTACGCGCAAAGCTCCGGCTTCGCGCTCTCGTCATCTCGGACCATGAATCAGCATCGAAACGCGGTTTCTTTGTGCGCGGCGGCAGCGTGGAGCTCATCTCATCTAGTCGCCCGCCGCCGAGAGAGGAAAAGGTTTCCCACAGTCGCGAGCGTGACACACGGAGGCACGTGTGGTCGAACGTAGCCGTGAGCGCGACACGCGGTACCTAAGTCCAACTCACCTGCCTTAAACCGCCGGACGGAGGGACTGGCGCGGGTAGGGACAGGTCGAGATAAGCAGAGAACTGAGTAGGGAAAGAGACGGCGAATTGGCGACTAAGCTTAAAGCGAGACGGAAGCGGACTCCGAGCACGCCATGGGAAGATGGATCTCGGCCTTGTCTCACGCGCGCGCCTAAACAGGCACGCGGCAATATCCCCCACCACAAAAGACTACACAACCGAAACGTAACCACTTTACGGATGCCTTTGCAGCATCCGATCATCCGTACTCAGATCGTTTCAGTCGCTTATTGGTAGTGGATTGGTGCCTTACGATTACTACGCGCGCTTAGCACGTTCAAATTTACGTTACGTTTTACGAATTAGTTAGGTATAGTACTTAATACTATTAACAGTAAGCATGGTTACCGAAACTGCTATAGTGCAAAGTGTGTCACCGGCTATCAACCCCAATGGACCTGTTGATAACGCGGGACCCCAAAGGAAAGCCACTGATAACAGAAGGGTAAATATCTGTTGGTTTTATTATTTTTTTCGGCCACCAAATACAAGCAGAAATAGCAAATAAATCAGTTCTTAAATTGTGAACAACTTTTTGGAGCGTGCATGTTTTTGAATCCGAATAGTTCAGCACAGAGCTGCGTTCGATGCCTACTTATGTAGATCATTTGTCAAAGAACTTATGGCTCGTCTTCAGGCTTAACCTTTCTGGCTTTATCATTGAACAAAAACTAGTTTCTCCAAATGCCTGTAATATTAATGTGCTCATATTTACTCATTTATTTGCAGAGCAACAAACCAATTATGGAGAAGAGGAGGCGAGCTAGAATCAACAATTGCCTAAACGAGTTGAAAACACTCATCTTAGACGCAATGAAAAAAGACGTAAGTTTACATTAATACCTATCTAGGTCTATTAAAATATATAATTTCACTTAATTTTCACATATATCATTAATTAATTCCTATAGTTACAGTTTCAAATCTCAAAATTAATCAGTTGCAGAACGTTTTTCAATGATAGTGTTGCATTGTTTTATTAAATAAATACCGAGCATAAAATTGCTATTTATATACCCTAATAAATGATTTTAATAGTGCCCAAAACTATTATTTCTGAGGATGTGCAAAACATGTTTGTTGTTGTTAATGGTGACATATCCTTGCAAAAGTAGTTTTATTCAAAATAAATTTTAGCAATTTCTAACGTAGAAATACATCAAAAATATTTGTTTGAATACGTTCATGCCATATTTTGCCGTTTTTTATATCGATTGAGAAATACAATCAAAACACTTTTTTGGAAATAGGTTCGGAAATATTAAAAACAGAATAGCATCAACTTTCGCACTCCAACGGGAAGTTCTAAGAAATAAATAGAAAAGTACAATTAAAATTTGCTTGCACTCTTAACCAGTAAAAAATTTTTTTTACTGGTTATGAGAAGGCTCACTTTTTTACTTATTTTTTGGTTTAATGTTTGAGATGAATGTTTCTTTAGTAGTTTCTGTAAAGGTAAAACATTTTTTTTATTGATTTTTCAAAATTTTTACTGGTTGTAATGTGTGTTTCGTTTTCTGAACACAAGACGTTTCATATTCAGAAAATGATTTTGGGCTTTCAATATTGTTTCTCCCCTTTTTTTTGGAAAATAAAAAATAAGATAAATTCTAATTCTGCCTTGCCAAGTTGTCATATTTTATGTAAGGTTTATACTCAGTGCCGGAAATCGATAAAAATAGAATTTAACATCTGCAAATGAAATATTGTTTTTATTCGTTTTCACCGATAGTGTTTACAAAACAAACAAAACTGACTGTGGTTAATTGTTAGTCTCTCAACCAGTAAATTTTTGTTTGTTATGAGAAAGCCTCCATTTTTTACTTATTTTTGGTTTAGTGTTTGGGATGAATATTTTTTTTAGTAGTTTCTCTAAAGGTAAAACATTTTTTGTAGTTTCTGCAAAATTTTTACTGGTTGTAATGTGTGTTTAATTTTCTGAACACAAGACGTTTCATATTCCGAAAATGATTTTAGGATTTCAATATTGTTTCTCCCTTTTTTTTGGAAAAAAAGATAGATTCTTACTCTACCTTGTCAAGTTGTCATAGTTTATGTAAGGTTTATACTCAGTGCCAGGGAACACCTGCAAATGAAATATTGTGTTTTTATTCGTTTTTACCGATATTGTGTACAAAACAAACAAAACTGACTGTGGTTAACTATATGGTATTCTATTCTGTAATGCAGTTCGCAAATATCCTTGGAAGGAAAGCAAAAAATATTGCAATATTAAATGTACAAAGACGTCTGTTGTTATTTTTAGCGGATTACTTTAGGCTATTTCAACCATTTGTAGGTTTGCGTGATCAAGGAAATAGAATCTCATTATTAGATATTAAAGTGTGTAATGGATTACAGAAGGAATTTGGTATTTAATTTCATTGCATCTATCATTTTACAAACAGCACTGAATGTAATTACGTCGCAGATGTATTCAATCGCCTAATATAAAGAGTTTTATCACATATTCTAACTTTATTATTTCAATTTTTTGTATTACATATTTTTTCTTTTATTTACAGCCAGCGAGACATTCAAAATTAGAAAAGGCCGACATATTAGAGATGACGGTTAAGCATCTACAAAGCATGCAACGTCAACAAGCGGCTATCTCCGTAGCCACCGATCCAACAATCATCAACAAGTTTCGCGCGGGCTTCGGGGAATGCGCGAGCGAAGTTTCGCGTTTCCCAGGCCTGGATCCGGTCGTTAAACGCCGCCTGCTTCAACACCTAGCGAACTGTCTCAATCAGGGAAAACCGGAAACGCAACAGCAGCAGGTACAAGTGCATATTCTTCCCACGACCGCAGCCACGGAAACTCCCCAATCGGCACAAACCGGCGGCATTATTCTCGGAACCGGAGGCGTACAGTTGGTACCTACGCGATTACCTAACGGAGATATCGCTTTGGTGTTGCCTACCGCTAGTTCTCCGCCTTCAACGTCCGGCGGTAATCCTTTACCTCTCTTGGTGCCGATACCGCAAAGGACCGCATCCACTGCGTCAGCATCGTCGTCCAGTTCGTCGAATTATTCCACTGCCGAAAGTCCCGAACCGCTAGACGTGAAGTATAATCATTCATCGATGAAACCGTTATCCCTCGTTATGAGAAAGGCGAAGGTTCACGAAGAAGAAAGAATGTGGCGCCCGTGGTAGTGGTAACACCCAACCACTTGTGCCTAGTAGGGATAATTTAGGACGTAAAAGATGAACAACAGCATAACCATTCCAAACAAAAACAAAACGAAGTTTTTGAAATGTAAATTTTGACTGAATCTCGTAACGAAAATAAGTAAATACTCCTAAATATAAAGTAATAAATAAGTACTACTACATTAAAGAATACGTTTTTGATATATCATGTGATAACTTTAATTTTTTTATAAATGCCATAAAAGTAGTTAAGCAATTAGTAGACACCAGTCTGGAAAAGTTTCAACATCGTTAAAGTTCGAACAAACAAATTAACCAGATAAAAAATGTATTATGTTACTAGAAATGTTTCCATACTTGTGTATACAATTATGTAGTTAGTTTTAGACTTGTATATAGTAACAGTTTGTAAATAACGTGTTAAATATTTTTATATATTGTTTATTTATACAGCCAGTAAATGCGGATATTATTTATATATAGATACGTCATACGGACATTTCGTTTACGGAAGTGATGTCTTTAGCTTACGTAAATACATAGTTCTTATATCGCCAATGTGCCTTAAAACAGCAAGATCAATAAAGTCTTCCTATTTTTACTTATGCTAGCGTTTTATTCTACCACACTAACTACCATTACATCATTCAATTAATAGGTAATATATGCATAAAGCAACGAATAACGCAGGTAGAAATGCAGAGTAGATGGTGACAGTGACAGCCCATAGAAAGCTGTAGCTATACCTCGTCGCAGTAATGGGCGAACTTCAAACATGTTTAAGTTAAAAAATATCCCTTACCACCTTGTTGAGTAAAGAACTCTGAATACGCATTTCGGCAACTACATCAACATGTTGCAAAATATATGTACAGATAAAATCAGGAATGTTTGTAGTTTTAGATTTGTTTATGACGTATGGCGGCGTCAGTAACAAATTCATTTTGATTCAGTCACACCAACCGTGATTGCAGCGAATTGTACGAAATGACGGTTATCAAATTTTTTGAGGTTATTAACAAAACTTTCGTAAATATATTGCTTCTTTTGTAAATACTTACAAAATGGAAGTGAATAGGTTGAGCTTATTAGTAAATATCTTTTTTTTTAATCAAAATAAATAGAAAATATGGAAGCAAAAAAAATGTAACTGTTACGGAAATAGAATGTATCTATTGTATAGTCCAATATGCTTTACCAATGATAACTAAACTAAATGAAACTAAAATAAATTAATGTCGATACCAAATTTTTATTTTATTTCTATAACAAAGTAAACAGAAAAATATAAATAGGTATGTACTGACAACATACTTTTTATATAATAACATGTAAAACATAATGTAAAGTAAATTGATTGAAAGAAAAAAGAACTTATAGATGGTCTCAACCTCCAAATGCAGTACAAAGCTTATGAGAATTCGATACAAGATTGCCAAATCGTCGAATCAGCAGTACATTACTACTTCAGGTTCCATTATTTGGGTTTCTGACAGTTAAAATGCATATTTTGAGGAAAAGAGTAAGATATAAAAAACATTATTTTTTTATTTAAGGATCAGTGAAAAAGTCCATAATTTTATTTATTATTACTCAACATTACCGTAGTTTACACAACCAACATTTATTTAGGAATTGGGGTATTATACAATCTATTAAATTTAAAGTAAAATATATAATCCTTTAACAAATAATAGTTTCCACTTTTGCAACAAAAATACCTGGAATCATACAAATCCCCATATAATACAATAATATTTAAGAAAGGAATAGCAATTACACACACATGTCTTGTTTCAACTTTTAGTTAGTCGATGAACCAGGTTGATCTTCAGATGATCTGTTAGGCGAATCTGTTACATGAATAATAAATTCTTCAATGTCATCTTGCAAATTATTCACTATCTACATTTCCATTTCAATATTTTTTATGTTTGATGTAATTTTGCCAATTATCAACTGTTACAGTGATATATGCTCTTCGAATTAATTCCTCAATATCTTGTACCTTAAATGTGGTATTTTCATTTTTATACAGTTTTTAACTTGTGCCCATACCATTTCAATGGGATTTGACTCGCAATGGTAAGGTGGTAATTGAAGAACTTCATAATCTTTTCCTTTTGTAAGTTCGTCGATCTTGCTTTTATGATACTGCGGTTTAATTTATGACACGCACAACAGCAAGTCCCTTTTTAGCATATCGTGAGTGATTGATAGTTGTTTTTCACGGAGCCAATAAATTGTTTGTTCTAATTTTCTGCATTGATAGGAAGCATTATCAGGAGCAATCACTGATTTTTGCGGTATATTTTGAAGCAATTTCTTGCAGAGAAATGTATATTCAGCACCAGGAACAAATCCGTTATCATCAACAGCATGCATTAATGTAAAACGAGGTCCAAGCCCGGTTACGGATTTCAAACCAGTACTTAATCTTTGTATAAAAGCTTGCCGACTATTTTCAATTGTAGTGTCTGTCCAAGTTTTATTTACTGCATGCTCTGTATTCACCCATGAATCATCAGTATATATTATAGCTCGACCTGAAATAAATAAAGTTACAGAAATGTCAAATAGCAAGAACCAAATTGTACCTTCTTGATCTGAGTATTTGTGCCTCCACCGAATAATGTCTTGTCGTTCGATGAGTATATGTACACTCGTGGCCACATAAAAGTTTCCAACCGACAAGCAAGTTTTTAGAAGTTTTTACAGTGTACGAGTGTG
>JARFOC010101233.1:0-12509 GCA_031763485.1 Osmoderma eremita | reverse complement strand
TTATGTATTGTACGCTCTGAGCAACCCAAAGCTTTACTTGCTTCTTGAACGGCAGCACTCACATTCATAGTTTTATTGAAAAAATTTGAAACATTTGCAATCATGCACTTCCCCTTCAGACTAAAAATTTTTGTCCTTTACGCCGTTTTCTCCCTACAGGCAAGGAAGGATAGTAAGAGATAAAAGTTGCTATTATAACCCATACTGCATACGGAGGTTGAGACTTATATATGAATATGGTCTTTACCGATTTATATTATCTACGCAAACATATTCCGCAAAAAGCGATCCGCTTTCAATGTCTCTTAAATATCCTAGAATACTTAGAAAAGAAACTCGGAAACCATGCGATTCTAATGGAACTGTTCGAAGCCATTATCGTCTAAGCAGGAACACTCTTACGATCCAGTACATAAATCTGTGTAGACACCCTTGATGTTTCCATTATTACCGGATATATCTTCTTCATCCTTCCGCCGCAGCCGGAAACATCGTATCTCTCGGATACCGGAATATGGCGTTTTGCGTATCGCAAAGCCATTCTTTTTCGCTGATTCCATTCCTAACCAAATCATATTAGTGGAGTTTTAAAAATCTTCGAAAGACACCCCCGTGTCGTTGCATCCCTTATCATCAAACGTTTCGGGGGATTCGGAGATGTACGCAGACGCGAGAAACACGCGAAATTGGTGTCTGTCCGTGTTCCGGGAAGCGTATCCCAGTTGGCGCAAAACCGTTTACTCCAGGCGGCTATGTGTCGCCCTCGATGATTGTTTACGAGCTGTTCGAAAGAACGAAATGAGAGACTAGCTAACGTATACACGGTCGGTTCGATATACTTGGACGTTGCGGGTTTCTTTTATGTTTTACTTTCTTTTTATGTATATATTAACGTTAAAATTCAGTGTATATATGTGGTTTGTGGTGTCTTAACTTATCTGCATATCTGTTCTAGTTTATTAAGTGTTAAGTGTTACCAAGTATGGAGTGTAGTAATTTGTTGTGTGCTAATCAAAAAGTGTTGATTTTAACATGTGCGATGTAACTTCACAACAACTTGATGGAATGAAATATTAATTTTAATCTAGTCAATTGTAAGTAGCACCTTAACCTTTCCTATTTTAAGATATTAATTGTATGAAGCAGAAATTTCTTTAGATTCGTGTAAATAGTAACATGAATCTTATTTGATACAGAAATTTAACGTATTTAGTTATAAAATATGTTTACTTTCAGTTTCATTCACGACGGAAACGGCTCTATTATATAGTTTGGGAAATTCCTAGCGCTCCTTGATCGCTGGATTAAGGTTCTCAAAGACTAAATTGGTTCTTTCTATTCGAATCCATGTATATTATGTCTTATAAAAAAAAACGAGTCCGTAGCGCCTTTATTTATAAGCCGATTTTAATAATGGAAACGGAAAATTAAATGACTGGATGTAGGCTATAAAGTGAACTGATAAAATTATATAAGGCCCTTAAGGGTTAAAAAGTTTTGGGGCCAAGTTTTTTTAATTAGAATATATCTTTTCGTTATGATTCTGATGAATGATTTTTTTTACTTTTGTATCACAAGTATACCTTTGCATAAAAAATTTTCAAAGTAAGTAATAGCATTGGAAACAAATCATGAGAACCAAGCGTTATTTAAAATTTATTTAGAAGTTATAGAAAACAAAATGGAACGAGAAAAAACGTAAAAAAATATTTATTATTATCCCCTACGCTCAAATTGTGTTCCATTTTGTGCTAAATATTGGCGGTATGTTTGCGTAACCCCATACGATGCATTGGATAACATTTCGGCATGAACTTTCTGGCAAGCTACAGTAATTTTATTTCTTAACTGAATCTCATCTACTGGAGGCGTTACACAAATTTGATCTTGAAGATATCCCCAAAGAAATGTGTCCATTGGAGTAATGTCTGACGAACGTGCCGGCCAAGCGATGGGTCCATATGTCCCAATCCAAGAGTCACCAGATCTTCTGGTTAAATACCCCCTATTCAAAAGGGCATTATGAGGGGTAGCACCATCCTGCTGAAATAGCACATTCCGAAACTCATTGAGCGGTAGCCCTTCAAGAAAATTTTCCCGATCTTCGCGCAGAATTCCGTGGTATTTATGCTTGTCTAGTTTACCATCAATAAAAATAGGCCCAATGAGTTTACTGTGTAAACAGCACCAGACATTTACAGAAAATCTGTGCTGACAATGGTCTTCCACCGTCACATGCGTTTTTTCCTGAACCCAATAACCATGATTGTTTCGCTTGAATGTAGTTGTTGGAAAAACCACACTCACCTGACCATAAAATTCTTTGGTAGAAGCATGGATCTTCTTGAATTTTGTCTAGAAAGAAACGACAGAATGTCGTCCGGCGTTCAGGATTACCAGCCCCTATTGCATACATTTTACTCAAATTTTTTCTCAAAATTTGCTGTACGGTATCCTTGGAAGTTCCTAAATTCGCAGCAATCAGCGGAAGTCCAGTGCTTTTCCTCAACCCTCAGAAGTACGTTGAGTCGTAGCTTTTCATACCGATGTTGAAGCTGCATTTTTTTTTTGGCATTTTAAGAGCGCCATATATCCGTAAATTGTTCACTGATCGTTGAAATTTTGATCGTCTTGGACGATCTCTGTTAGGATAGCGCTGCGGATAAAGTTTTGCAGCTCACCGCATTCAAAATAATCTCGAAGCATATCTAATCGCTGCTCCTTCATTTTAGAAAAGAAATCAACTTGACAGATAGTGAGACTTTTGTTCTTTTTCCGGACAACTTGATTTACTAAGTTATCACATTGTAGCACCGCATTGCATTTCGATTCCCGCTTTGTGCTCGTCATTTGTTTCCCATGCTAGTGGTATTTTTACACAAAACTAAATAATTATTTTGTTACTTTTTTTTTGAATTTTTCTCTTATGTAAATCTATACTTGTGATACATGGTGGTTTTCAGAAAAAAAATCTCCATCAGAATCATTAAAAAAAAGTATAGTCTAATTTAAAAAATAAAACTTGGTACTAAAACCTTAAAACGCTTAAGGGGTATAAATAACTTTATCAGCTTATTTTGGTAGCCTACATCCTGCTATTTAATTTTCCGTTTCAATTATTAAAGTCGGCCTATAAATATAGGAGGTACGGACTCATCTTTTTTTTATCAAGCCGACAAATACTTACATTTGTTTATATCCGCAAATGCTTGTTATGACTGC
Source organism: Osmoderma eremita (assembly GCA_031763485.1). Lineage (NCBI taxonomy): Eukaryota > Metazoa > Arthropoda > Insecta > Coleoptera > Scarabaeidae > Osmoderma > Osmoderma eremita. The sequence continues at coordinate 9,287 of JARFOC010101233.1, read as the reverse complement.
TCTTGCTGGCAAATGTTAGACGTGATATTATATAACTCATTAGTAGCGTTGTCCTTCATGCACTTGTCAAATTGTTGTTTAAAATGTTTTAAAATAAAGTATATTTTATTCCACAATGTTGGTATAGAATTTATTATTTGCGACACTTTCTTATATTAGCTAAAGTATTCACTCTTACACCATTTTTTTCCCCAATGATTCCCACGATATAATACTTGGCATAATTCTTTTTACAAATAAATAAATTACAGCAATTTCAATCTTTTAATTTCTGAATTGTTCACTTAGTAAGGCTAAAAAATTCAAAGCAAGGAAATGGGTTAAGCAAGGAGGTGTACTCAGCCCTCTACTCTTTATAGGACTAATGAGCGAACTAGCACGCAAGGGAAAGAGTAGATATAAGAACTTCTTTATTGGGTATAGAACTCAACGAACTCCTGTACGCAGACGATTTTAATTGCAAATGAGAAGGAGGAGCTAAGAAACAAAATAGAAGCATCGGTTGAAGCACTAAAAGAGTACAAATTAAAAACAAATATAAAAAAAGACAGAAGTTTTGGGCGTAGGACGTAATACTACGAATATAGTCATAGAAGTAGGAAATGAAGTGCTACAAGAAACTCAATTTATTAAACACCTTGAATCCATGTTTGAAGGAAAAGATAGTATAAAAAGAGAAATTAATAATATAATAACAAACACTAATAAAATCTACATAGCATTATATAACACCTGCTACAACAAAAGAGAAATAAGTAAAAGGACAAAGATTAAGGTATATGAGTCAATAATAGCACCTATACTTATGTACTCCTATGAATCACGGACTCTAACAGAAAAACTGAAAAGTAAAATACAGGCCTGCGAAATGACAATATTGAGAAAAATGGAGATTGTAACAAAGCTAGATAAAATAAGAAATGAAGAAATCAGGAGACGTTTAAAGATAAAAAGTATAATCAACAAAATCGAGACGCAGCAATTGAGATGGTTCGGTCACGTATCCAGAATGGGGGAAGAAACACACTCAAAAATTATTTGGGTAACTAAAGCACAAGGACAAACAGGCCAGGGGTAGACTCAGAGTTAAGTGGAATGAAGGTATACGGAAAATCTTAGCAGACAGGGGCATTTTATGGACTCAATCAAAGACAATGGCAGCACACAGAACGCAATGGAGAAGAATAATTACCCCTACACCTCGGGTAGAAGAGGAGATGATATGACGATGATGAGTTAAAACTTCAATTAGCAACTATATGGGTAATGAAACATTCAAGTAGTTTCTCAAGTTCCAATATAGCGGAAGTATTTTCCTTGGTTTCCGGTGTTTTTTCAAACAAGCGACACTGATTTGTTTTGTTTAGTATGGATATTTTAACATATACCAACTAGTGAAAAATGAAATTTACTTTCGGGTAAACAGGTTAGATTCATCTTCCTTGCTTAAATCAAAGTGCTGTTGTCTCACTTCATGTTTAAAAAAACTCAATATTGTAGTAATTTTTACGCGTTGAATTATTTAATTTTTATTCTATATATGTATATTTAACGTCATAACTTTAGCTAATAGATGCTGAACTAAAAATATTTATTTGTCTTATACCACAAGAACTGTATTTTTATATTAATTACCACAGCACTCTAGAAAATTGCAGTGCAAGTAGGTTAGCTAATACACTTTATCGTGTGCATCTACATTTTCCTAACGCTAATAATGTGGCATTAAGTGGAACGTAAGTTGCCAGCTTGCCTATACTGGCTACTTACGAAACAATTTCGTATTATAGCTGTCTCGGAATTGAAAGAACTTTATTGGTGACTATTCAATGAACTTTGTGTCAAACTAGGAAAATATTCCATCATTTTTTTTGGCAACTGAATGTTATTGTACATAGTACAGAGATGGCAAATATAAATTACGTATCTATGATACCATATGATACCTATATGTACGGAAGTAAATTAAAATATATTGTATACGAGGTTTGTCCGGTAAGTTGGTATAAATAATTCCTAGAAACGCCTGAGGGCGATGAAGAGGCACGCCAAACCTATTTACGACCATCCCAACGACAGTGTAGACTGACCCAGCCGCTGTACGAGTTACTACTGTTTTTGCGCCGGTGTCTAAATGTAAACTGTGTTTCACGTGTTGTCGACAGAGAGCTTTCTTTTATTGAAGAGCACCAAATAAAAAAAAATTCTCGCGAAACTGGGAAAAAACGGCCGGGAAATTTGAGCCAAGTTTATGGAGACGAGGTTTTGAAAGAATCAACCGGCAGCAAATGGTTGAGGTGCGAGGGCCGATAGGATTCCAAAGACGACCCTCTATCAGGATATCCTTCCACTTCTGCTTGTGATGCAAATGTGGAAAGGGTTCTCGATTGTCTTAACAGAAAAATTAGAAATGAAGAAGTCATGTGCCAAAATCATTCCAAAGCTTTTGTCTTCAGAACAGGATAGGGTCATCACCAAAGATGAGTCGGTTTTACGAATTTGATGTCAAACTCAGATCCCAAAGCAAGGAATAGAAACATGATGGGGAGCCAAGGACGAGAAACTCAAGGAAATCGAGATCGAATGTCAAGGCGATGCTGATTGTTTTTTTTTGATTCTAAGAGAATTATCCACCGAGAATTCGTTCCTACGGGCCAGATTGTTACTGGAAACTTATACCTTGGTGTACTGAGACGCCTCTAAGCTCGTGTGGCTCTGGTTCAATCGAATTTGGCCCAAGGGAGGCGGTGGATCCTGCATCACGACAATGCCCCTGCATACTAGTTGTGCGTAAGTTTCTGGCCTCAAGGTCGATTTCCACGACGACAGTGGAAAAAGAGATTGCATAAGTGTATTGTGTCCTAGGGAGAGTATTCTGAAGGGTACAAAGTTGAATTACCAGATTAAATGTAAAATAAATTTTTTGTTTCGCTTTTATACGAACTTACCGGACAAAGCAAGTATAAGATAAGTAAAGATCTGCGACAATTAATGAACGGCTGTGTGATAATAATATATAATAATAATAATAATCAAGGTAAAAGTAATTATATCATTCTTGGTACAAGTAGTTCAATACATAACCTGCAAAATCAAATTGTAACTATTAGGTACTTTAAATAATCATAATTTAAAAAAAAAGGTTAAAATTATAAAATTCATTGGGGTCATAATTGATGGTAGCTCCATATAGTTCCTATCGAAGTATAAGTGCAGAAAAGATAAAATTTGTAAGATGGTTCTTGGGAAACAAAGGATGTTAGTTACTGGTCACTGAAAGCAGATGTCTCTTACTTGAGGGTAAGATGACATCTTTACTAAGGCACTTCCATTTGATAAAATAAAGTCGTAAAATTGATCGTTCATAGTATTAAATAAAAATTAGACATTTCAAATAGAAAAATATACCATTTCACACCCTGGGCAAAATGAAAATTACAATTGCTCGTGTTATGGTATTTGAATACAGTTGCTTCGGATAAAATAATTTCACAAAATTTCGATTGATCTTTGGTCTTGTTTATATCGATCTCCTTAGCGGGGATATCCTTGCTAAGATCTAGCAGTCACTTTGTAGACATTTGATGGTATTTGATATTGCCCAGGGTGCACTACGTGGAGTCTAGCTTACGATGCACGCGGTTTTCTCGATAACATCCTTGTTAGTTTCAAATCCCCTTTTATGAGACTTAAACCATACCAAATATTTCAAATAATACATAGTTAACAACGCTCACAACAACGAAGTTGTTATCCTTAGCACTAAACCAAGAAGCTTTTGTTAAGTATGCAGTGAGGTGCCGCAGTTCCAAACAAGAGTATCAATTTCAAATAATGAGAATGGTGGAAATGAGTATACAGTAAAAATCATTACGTTTTTATTGGGAGAATGCGGAGATATTACTAAAACTTCGCAAAAGCATTGTAAGAGGAAATAATTAAACAAGTAGCGGAAAGTTCATCCGATCATAGAGAAATGAAGGTTAATGAAAAGACCGAATTTATCAAATCAACCAATAAAAAAGTTTATCAACAAAAAGAAACTTCACTCACACAAGAAGCATTTTTCCTTATTTATCCTAACTATAACTAAAGATATAAACACCATTAATATATTTTCGGACTCTCAACTAATGATCAGATATCCACTACAAAAAAATACTTCTATAATCTCTATGTATTAAATTACTTTAAAAATTGTTTCATGAAATTTGCTATACGAATTCTATATGATTTTCAAAACGCCAAGTCCAAATCAGTTATCGAAGGTAAGAGAAAATGAAGATACCTAATTAAGATTTTCTGGAAATTACTAACTTCTATAAGATCATGTGTGCGCAGATATCTCTCGACACGATCGAAACATAAATGCATTATATGTTGAGAAATCTTTGGATGAAGAAGATCTTATGGTGTTTCCAAAAGGGTCAAATCCAGTACCAATGGCAAATGGAGGTGAGCAAAATTATGAGGATGGATCTACACAAGGGCTTTCCATGGGCCATGACAGTTATGTTTAAATTGGCGAAAAAGTCGAAATCTATTTCACAAAAAGAGATCCTTCTGGAAATTACTAATTTCTATAAGATCATGTGTGCACAGATATCTCTCGACACCATCGAGACGTAAATGCACTGTATGTTGAGAAATCTTTGGATGAAGAAAATCTTATGGAGCTTCCAAGAGGGTCAAATCCAGTTCCAGTGGCAAATGAACGTAAGCAATACAAAAGCCTTCCATGGGTGATGTACAGTTGCGTTGAAATTGACGAAAAAGTCGAAATCTATTTCACAAAAAGAGATCCTTGCATAGCACGTAAAGCAGCATTTGCAGTAGAATTAAATAAGTGTTTGGTTATTAGAACAAAATGTTCGAAGGATTGAAGCCACCATCTGTAGTACTGATAAACATCTAGATAAAGACCTTTCCAGTAGCGAGCGTACTTTACCTCCTCAAAAGTGTACTGTCAAAAATTTTATATATGTACTCAAGAGTGGATGAATTATGATTAAAGGATTAAAAACATCCATTTCTTATTAGGACTTGTCATTTTTACACCAGGAGCGAAAATTTTTGTATGAATTTCTAGTATCTAGTTACTTTACTTACTATTCTACACATACAAAAATATGAGTCTCGACTTACTCGGAATCAATTGACAGTGGGACCCGAGAAATACCTATATTAAGAACACAAGTCAAAACGAAGCAAATCGAAAAGAAAGTCTTTGTTCGCACCGCCAACTACTCTCCCAACTACCTACAATAGAAAAATGAGTCATGGGTAGTTAGATAAAAGACAGAACTACATTTACTTTCGACGATGATGTTGATGAATTCGTATTCGCTTGACGGGATCAGGTTCGATAATACTTGATTGACTGGATAACTTAAATAAATTAATTTTAAAGTGCGTGAATCGACATAGTTGATGGGAACATGCGTAAATTTAGCAAGATTAAATTGTAAAAATACGAAATAACGAAAGATCATAATATATAATATATCATAACATTAAATAGTTGCAGATATTAGTCATATCGTAAACGTGAATTTGGTGTAATATCGTTCTACCGATAGGAGCCTCTCACATACGCTATATGGAAGGAAGCCGAGTTCCCGTATCTGATATTCCCGAAAAGCGCAAATACACATCCGCCGGCACACACACGTACACAAATACAAAGGAAGCAAAGGGCCAATTTAAATTCAAACTCTAACCCGGTAGTAGAAGAGGAGCGGAAAAAAACCGAAGGAAAGGGAAAAAAGGCAGCGATTTACGGTCTTTTTTCGCCTAGTGTCCGATTTCGCATTGAAATATTCCCGTCTCCGGCGATGCGTGTAGATGTTTCGTGTTTTGACGGATAGAAATTGAGTTTTAGTACCGACGACGGCCGCTAGAGCGGTCCTCCTGGCACCCGACGCGCGGTATACAGAGGGTATTCTTGCCAGCTCCATGAAGAGTGAAAGAAACGCCTAGATGTTTCAGTTTGATAGAACAGAATACGCATTACTCTGCTGTGTGGGCGCTGCCGAATATATGGCTTGCTGCATCTATATATAACACTTAGATACATCGGAGAAACACTATTAGGCTCCCTATGCACAACACGAACGCGTGCACTCTGTATAGGTAAAGGCACGGTGGACATCCGCTAGATGCGATAAATATTTACAACGACGCCATCTGTGGGGGCAAAACGTATTACATTACCTATCGCCGCGGTGGCGACTGGCACTTGCGTTAGAGCAAATAATAGGTCGTGTGACACGCCTGCGGTCTCCGCAATCGGTCTTCATTGCTGTCGTAGAGAACACGTGATATTAAAGGGGAGCTTGTCAGATGAATCTGGTTTACGAAAAAATATTGCGGGATCTCCCGAAACATTGACATTGATGTCCGCCAAATCCCCAGAATTATTATTTCTTTCTTTCGGAATACTGACTATGTACAATATAATGCAATAACGGGAATTTACAGCAAGGAACCTGAAATATTAATAATACAATGATATTAATTTAATATGTTAAAGTGGGATAAGAAAATATATAATTGTAATCTTGCTTATTTACAATACATGAGAAAAAGGAGAACAGTTTAAAGTTCGTGTCATTATTTGCTTTCCCCTGGATATTTTCTTTTTAATCAATGTAGAAAGCTTAGTTTAACACTACTTCCCTCACTAGTGACGTAGAATGGTCTTTCTGTGTATTTAAGGATGTACTTGCATATAAACGGACAAGTTTCACACCAGGAAATTTGGAAAAAAAGTCTACAACAACATCTAATTTAGTTCTTTTGGACCAATCTCAGCCATAATACATTTATTTCCACACAATAATACTTATTTCCGTACAAAACTTTTTTTTTACATCTAATACGTCGATACTTTTGTTTTAAAGAGATTTAAAAGTTAAGGCTGGGTAGCAGCCGTATTACGGCCCTAACTTGCCAATTTTCGAGTAGAACGCCGTACGGCGGTGATGTATCACATAAATCTCGTCGCGCTATGATTATAAATAATGGTAACAGTCCTCGTTGTAGGTTTTGAGGCCCTTACTTATTGGCAGTGTGTCGTCTGTCATAGTTAACCTCTTTTCGGCACTCTAGGACTGTATCGTTGCAAGCGCTACGAGCCGACCGCCCGTTATTACCCTAGGATTTGATTTCCAGGTACTCATATTTACATCCTGAGTGTAGCTGGGGTCAAAGAAAAACCCCTAACGTTATGCGAAGGAGCGGGAATCGAACCCGGGACCGCCAGATTAGTACCACTAGACCACTACGGACTTTATTGATATTATATGTAGATACATCAATACATTTATCGATTAAACCTATAAAAATGTTTAGAAAGTTTAAACGTCGCTGCTGATTTAATAAATATTACAGAGATATTTAATCTTTTTAAACCTTAGCTATATTACTGCGGTTTCATACAAGATAAAAGGATTGGTGGAATCTTCTTTTGTTCTAGACATAATAAAACAAGTTCCATTAACCTGCGGAAGCCATTAATTTGTCTTGTGTTACCAATTGAAACATGTTTCGCCTCTTTCCACTTATAATCCAATGAATAGCAGCTTTGCAAATGATATAAATTTATTTACTTTAGCACCGCAAATTCTATTGACAAACGGGTTTTGTCTATGGATTTACCATTTTAGATTTTGTAATATTTTCACGGCTACCGAACAAAGAAAATGAAAGAATTAATGTCCCGAACATTTCTCACTATGTTGAAGTTAATTGAAAACATTACTTACGGGAGATTGAAAAAGGTCGAATCTATACAGGTAATCCTTCCGAAACGGTTCAGTGGGGGATCACTTGTTTCCTAATGAAATATCCATTTTATTGAATCATTAAGCTGTGAATTCACCGGCTTTGGCATCGAAGATGAAGAAACAAAGATCTGGGTCAGCTCCCCTGGAGCTTAATCCAATCGATCCGTTTCCAAAGGAGAATTAAATTACAAATAATTTCCAAATCCGAATATTATTAATTTTCCGTCTTCCTTGTAATGCCGCGACATTAATCTGTTTATTTGAATTCTCTTTCACATGCTCTTTCACTTTTTATTGTCAAATGTTTCCGAAACACTAAGATTGAATAAAGTAAAATAAATATATATTAAAAAAAATGAAATAGAAAGCTTTAAGCCCGTTTGACACGATGCTAGATTTGTTCAATTTTCGTACTATATCCATCATACATTTGGCACTACACTAGAAAGTCGAGCTAGTTTACTTATAGATTTAATCCTATTTTTCTATTGAACTTCCTCGCTAGAAATACAATGCGCATGTGTGAAATATAATGCCAACCGAAATTAAAAAGCTGGAAGTTGTAGAAAAGAAACCTGACTTATTGCGTTTATAGTCGTATCTAGTCTGCTTACTATCTGCAATATCTTTATTAATTGTTGCGTTTTCATTACATTCACACGCTCTAGCTCCATTATCAACTTGCATGAAGAGAAAAAGCACCCCAATCGATACTTCTTTTACAGTTGCTAATGACGCATACAACATAAACATAACCTAAACTCAAAAGATACAATGTACTTGAGTTGGCAGTGATATACTGACGAAGTTAACGCCAATGTACTATTTGGGAATTACAACTTCATTCCAATCTTTAAGTATAGTAACAAGCATAGTTTCTAGAATGAAAAATTAGATGCATGGTATCAAACATGCTTTATATAAAACACACTAAAAAGGATAAAACAAGTTTCTTTTCTAAGCGCTATTGGTTAACCCTACACTAAGGATAAAACATAACGCTTTATAAAACATAAGCTTTTTTGATTCTTAACCAAATCGGTTCACTCACAGTACGAGAAAAAAATTGACAAAAAAGTTGTTTTATCCTTAAGGTTTGCATCAGCAAACCATTTATTTACAAACATCTTCGAGTACAGGAGAATGACAATTTAATAACACCACAGATCACTCATATATACATAGCCAACTTATTGGTAAGAAGCATAACTACGTAACGGATGGAGGCCCATACGCTAGGGGGGTAGGGTGAGGAAACGTGAGTATGCAACCAAATATATTGTAATAGTATTGAGCAATTATTTACGGTAAAAATAACACATACCACGTATATCTTTAATAACTTTCGTTTATTAAGGGATCGATGAACAGAAATTTGTTAAAGTAATACAAAATGCACTTAGATAGGTAACAAATGTTGATAACCCAGCAAACACAAATACATAACATATATATATACACGATATAACAATGTTACCTGCTATGTAAAAAGGAGATCCC
>JARFOC010101222.1:0-12509 GCA_031763485.1 Osmoderma eremita | reverse complement strand
ATATCATTGGGGTGGGTTTTATTGTACCTTCTGGTTTGTGGCGTCATTTGTTCTGACACCCTGTTTGGGCGTTAGAAGTCGTTTTAATGTTTTCGAGTGTTCCAAAATGATGTAACTTCAGGTGAATTTTCAATCTTGGGAAGAGAAAAATGTCACAAGGACTCAAGTCAGGTGCGTAAGGAGGCCGAGGAGCAACAGAAATATTTTTACTGGCCAAAAAACTGTTTATGGAAATTGCTATGTGACAAGGCGCATTGTCATGATGCAGGATCCAACCATTCTTGATGTTTGGTCTCACATGCATGACCCTTTCTTGGAGTTTTTCGAGAACCTCTCGGTAAATATCAACATTTTTACCGAGAGGTGCTCGAAAGAAGGGAATCGTTCACCAAGAGTTCGTGCCTCACGATCAGACAGTTAATCAACTTAACTGTCTGATCTTGAGGCACGAACTCTTGGTGAACGATTCCATGGCTATCAAAGAAACAAATCAGTATGCTCTTGATCTTTGATTTGCTCATTTTTGCTTTCTTGTGCTTTGGAGAGACTGAAGTGTGCCATTCCATGCTTTGGCGATTTGTTTCCAGGTCATACTCGAACACCCAACTCTCCTCACCAGTAATGACACGTTCCAAAAAAATTTCATTTTTTTCAATCGATTCCAAAAAGTTAAAGGCATCTTTCTCTCCTGATGTCCTTTTCTTCCTGCCAAAGGTTTCTCGGAGCCATTTTCGAACAGATCTTTCTCATTCCCAATTCATTGGTCAAAACGCAACCTGACCGTCAACCGACGATCTGAACGCACAAGAACGCGATTTTTCTCGACATTGCCGTCGGTTCTTACAGTTGAAGGCATTCCTCTGCGTGGCTCATCTCCCATCGACTCTCTTCTTTATGAAAATGCCTTAACCACAAAGAGACCTGCTTTTGACAAAACACTGTCTACGTAGGCCTGCTGGAGTTTCGTAAAAGCACTTTACCCAAGTCTGAAGCAAAATCTGATAGCATACCGTTGCTCGAAATTAATATCTTTCATTTGTAGAACGCACCGCGAAAACAGGGTTCACGGAAAAAATGACAACGGACAAGCAAATGTCTTGATCGAGTTCAAACTTGCACTGAACACGTATCACCCCTTGTTGTCGCCCCTCCATGTTCCGTGCTTCCCGTGTTGCCATATCAAACGCTACGTTGTCAGTTTTATTACTTAATTTACACACCTCGTAGGCGTAATATTTATACCTTTCTGTTTGTCTATTTTGTTATTATATATGTATGGTTCCACACCCCTAACGAAGGTTCGCCGCTTTCATAAGGAAGCTTTCCAGATCCTCTGCGGATGGATCAGGGCCAAATTCCCTACATTACGTAGACGCTCTCCTTCATTTTGACTGCTACCTCTTTCCAGTTTTTTCTATCCTCGACAATCGTCCTCCATCTTCTTCTTTTTCCCGCTTTTCTTAAGTTTTCTTCTACTTCGTCCTCCCATTCAGTCTTTGATTTTCATCGTGCTCTCTTTCCTCCAAATTGCCATTCTGTTATTCCTCGCATTTGCTCCTCTGGTATTTTCCTGTATATACAGGAACCATTTCACGCTGCATTTTTATAACTCCTACCACCGTTTCCCCCTTCAAATCCTCTCATATTTCTCGGTTCATTCGTCTTCTATATAATCCATTTCCTATTCATACTTCATACTTATTATTTTTCCCTATTATGTTTCAAGAATTTTTTCTCCCTTTTGCTAACGTCATTGTTTCCGCCGCATAGGTTATAATGTTGTATACATTCTTATTTTGGGTTTCTTGGTAAGTTGTTTGTTTGTGTATGTCTTTTTATTCGCGTAAAATGTTCCATTCATTTGCTGTACCTTTTCTATTATTTCTTGAAGGTTGTCTCCTATTCTGCTTATGTTTTCTCCCAAGTATTTAATATTGTTAACAGTCTTAAAAGTATCCTCTTCAATTTTTACCTTTCCCTTAGTTTCCCTTCCAGCTATTTACATGTACTGTCTTCATCTTGTTGATCCTTGATCCTAGAGTTTCATCCTTCGCTGTGATCTGTTCGTATATATTTTCTAACCTTTTTCTTTCTTTTGCTACTATGACAAGGTGGTGGTATTCTCCTATCAAGTTGTCTATGCTTACAAGTCTTTTCTGGGTGAGAGACGGTAATATCTTGTATACAGTGCTTAATACAACATGGTGTAATCGGTATAAGCTTCAAATTAACATCAATAAATGCTATGTAGCTTCTTATGCGCGTACGTCCTCATCCATCAACTTCACATATAGCATTCACGATTTCTACCTTGAGCGGAGATTAGTCATTAGAGATTTGGGCGTTCTCTTCGACACGGGTCACAAGATCACATCGATAATGTCGTTTCTGAAGCCTCGAAATCTTTGAGGTTTGTGATGCGTGTTTCTAAGTATTTTAAAGATATTAATCTAACTAAAACTCTATATAAGGCATTTGTATTATCAAAATTTGAGTACGCTTCCCAAATATGGTATCCAATCTATGCCTGCGATAGTCTGAAACTCGATAGAATACATCGTAAGTTTCTAAAGTTTCTATCTTATAAACTAGATGGTGTTTATCCCTCTAGAGGTCTTCCGTCAATTGATCTTTTGTCTCGTCATGGCATGTCTTCCTTGGGTGCGAGACGGGATGGGATCTGTCTCAGGTTTTTGGAAGGTATATTGAACAATACCATAGACTGTCCTTTCCTTCTTGAGCACATACCCTTCCATGTTCCGCGACTTCCGTCCAGAATGCAATGCGCATATCGGCTGCCGGTGTCAAGGACTAACTATCTGAGAAGGACACCGACATATATTTTGTGTGACATTGCGAATAGAATATGATACAAGACAGTTTGATATTTAGTTAGCTGTGCATTTGTTCAAGTATTTTATATTGTTTTACATTTGTTTATGTATTGTGTATTTCACGTGTAAATTTTCCATTGTTTTTTTTGTCTTGTTATTTGGATTGTATCCTGTTGGACAATAAGGTTTATTATTATTATTATTATTATTAATAACGTAATGTCTCTGTAATTATCACATATTTTCTTATCTCCTTTCTTGATTACAATTGTCCCTAGTTCTCACTCTTTTGGCATTTGCTCTGCTATCTATTAGTTCACACACTTCCTCTTGTATGATCTTCCTTCGATATTTAATCATTTCCATATCTATGCGATCATTTCCTGGGGCCTTTCCATTTGTGCTATTACATATTATTGATAAGATTTCCTCTTTTGTTGGTATTTCGATCTCATCCCGCCTTTCTTGCATCGTTTTTTGTAGTTATTCTTTTTTTAAGAGTTATATTTTTATTAGCTTATTATTTAGTTATATCATTTCGTTCAGATGTCTAACTAGGAGTACAACCCCAATTAATTCCAAAATGTAAAGATACTGAAATATTGCTAGAATGTAAATATTATCTATTTCATTTCTTCCTTCAACTTACGTACGTCTCGTCGAATATTCGATCTTCCACTTTGAGAAAGTTAAGCAACAGTTTTGATTTACTTTGTCATTATATATTTCCTTCTACACCTTATACATAAGCCAGTTTTGGATGCGTTACATTTACGATTCGTCGTTCCCACAAATACGAAAATACTTCGTGAATTTGTGGTCGATCAGTTTGTAGGAAAATCACCGATTGTTAGCGAACTGTCCGTTGTATAAATATACATACATACTCCATTCGAGGAGGCGCACTTGTTCGCATTCAGAATGTACCAGTTCGAAACCCGCCGTCTATTTTTACATAATGCATCTGCATGTAAGAAAGCGAACATTCAATTTCGTAAGTTAGTCCATATTTACATATGTGTGTACGTGTTCTGTTCATTGGAAATACGTATTTTGCTGCTTAATTATACGATCGATTGATAGGATTTATATCGGAAACATTCGAAAGGTTCGAGGAAATGATTGCAATCGATACGAAAATAGTAATGGGTGCACACACACAAAGAGAAAATGCTTATAAGTTTGTTTTAAAACTCGTTTGACTCTATACATATACTGATGCATTCGTTGTATATTTGGAATTTTATTTTTGCCAAAAGTTTCCAGCGATTTCGATTCGTGATTGGTAGACTTCTGTTCCGTCAAAAATTGTATAATGGATCAGTATTTTTCTTCCCTTCATTATATACAGTGTATATATACCATATTTAATATATTCCGTGTTCATGACAAACATTTCCTGCCGGTAAAATTGGATGTACCTTAGGGTTCGGTGCTGGAACCCAGATTGTTTTCGCTTTATGCTAATGAAATCCTCCATTTTCTTGCTGAATTTTATGTTCCAATGCAGGGCTGTCCAACTGCAAGTGCCAAGGGCCGCAAAATAAAATACGGTTTGGAGGGCCGCATTATAAAATACTTCGTATGCAACTTTATCATTGAGTTTTAATAGGTATGGAATACAAAGAAAAAAAACGACCTTTGTATTATTATTTTAATTTTTTAATTTATTGATTTATTCAAAAAAAAACATCAAATTACAAAAAAATCGGTGGGAAATTTGAGGATGTTGGTTTTCACTAACTAATACATCAATATTAACTTTAATATTTGTTGTTGATAAACAAAGCAACTGAGTAAGTCACTTATCAGAGAGGAAACATCTGTATTTTGACTTTATAATGTTGACGTTGGAAAAGCTGGTTTCGCAAAGATACGTGCTTCCCATCATTGAGCCCAGTGTAAGCCCTAAGTTTCGCAAGTTGGGGTATCGTTCTTCTGGTAGCAACTTAAAAAGTCCAATCCAGTTTCAGTTCCTTTGTGAAAAGGATCTGATTGCAAATCACACAATTCCAGTTGAAGGTCTGCCCTGCTCACATTCTCAACTGAAAATTGTAAGGGGTTGAGAAAAACTGAAATCTCTCTTTCGATTTTTCTAAAGTCGCTAAATCGATTTTCGAATTTTTCTGCAATTGTGTCAATGCATTTTATGTGAGGTAAATTTGAAACTTCCTCAAAACCCTTTATTTCTTCAAAATGCTTTTACAACTTGGAAAAAATGAAAAATCATAAAAATCATAAATCATAAAAAATTATGCTCGAATCCATTTATGTGTCCAAATAAGTTGGCAATATTCTGCTGTTTTCCTTGTAGCTTCAAATACAGTTCGTTAAGGTGAGATGTCTAGTCTGTTAAAAATGCAACGTCTGCTAAAAATTGTGCATCTACCATTTGATTTTCAAGTTCTGTAGTGTTGGACTTGACTTCATCTTTCAAGAAAATCGGAATTTCCTTGCGTAGAGCCAAGAATCGTTGCAAACAGTTTCCGGCGCTTAAGCAACGAATATCGGTGTGAAGTAACAAGTCCCCATATGTAGCATCTACTTCGGATAAAAAAATCACGAAACTTTCTGCGAGTCACAGCGCGATTGCCCCCTCTAATAATATCGGTTATTTTAACAACCACTTTCATGACATTCATTTGACGTAAGCATTTTCCACATGGATCCTCTTGATGAACAAATCCGTGTATCACAGGACAGTTGATGTTGTTTTGTTTCAAGAGTCCTGCAAATCCAATTTCAGTTCCTATCATAGATCTGGCTCCATCAGTAATAATACAGGAACATTTATCGAATCTCCCGTAGTCTGACACCACCTTATTTACAGCTTCAAAAATATCTGTACCTCTGCTTGTACCATGGAGAGGAATAAGATCAATCATCTCCTCTGCTACACTGAAGTGGCTTTGGATAGTTCGGATAAAAAATACAAGCAACGCAAACTAGAACAATTATTAACTAACTCTGCCCGTCCCGCCTGACGCAATCTTCTTATATACGTGCGCGTGGCTTCTCGAATATTCGAGTGTGATCGAGCAAGATCGGTTCGATTTCCAGCAACTTCTATCCGTCGCAAGTGGCGTCACACGCATGTGTGCATATTTCGTATTTGAGGGAAATTTATACATTTAGAGCGCCGCTCCGAGTGCCGCAAAAAGTGACGTGGCCTCACTTTGGACAGCCCTGGCTTAGACTATTATTTATTCTTGTATGAACACGAATGTCGTATTCTGTTCCCCTATCGATCATGCCATTTAAATATGCAATATGTAATGTTAATAAAACTGAAACTTATCAATCAATATGAAAGTTTACCATTTTGTCACAAATAGTGCATCTTTAAAGTGAATAACATAAAATGAATAGATATTCTGTATCTATAATAAATATTACTAACAACAAGCATTTTTTGAATACGCATAAAACATTTTATTTTTAATTTAGTCTAAACGTTTAATATCCGGAACATTTATACGTTTAAAATGCATATATATTAAGATATATGTAAACAAAAAAGGTTTAATGTATACTTTTACATAAAATATACCATTTTTACGTTGAGTGAACGCTTATTAAACCCAAGTGTAGTACCTGGGATCAGACAAATCATTTATTCTCATCACCATCTTCGTCAACGTAAAGGAGTGTAAATAATTTCCGATTTCGTAACTCCAATAGTAACGAAATTACCAACGCTGATGATGACTTACCTTTAGACAACCCAGATATGTATGTGAGACTGCAAATTGCATCAACTGACATAATTTAGTTTCGGTTCTCGTAATATGCACGTTGTCCCTGACAAAACACGTTAGGACACCCCAGGATTGTACTAGCAAGCAGATGACTGCATAATCAATTAAGGGTTAATTGACCTGACCGAAACCCTACATACAAGGCGTAATTCGACATGATGTGTTTCCATACGCGTACATTATCGAAAACACTTCAAATTTAAATGAAACGCGAAGCCAATCCTATTAAGTAAATTTTCGAAATAACCGCTTCCACTAAATCGCTATCTAAATCGCATTTCTAATTTTTTTACCGCGCCAAACTCGTCGAGAAAATTGAAAATGATAACTATCTCGACTGGTTCGCCGAAATGTGTTCTTCCCCTGACTGGCGCGCGTCAAACAGCGGCGGTAATAGAGGGTGAAGGAGCGGATGGGGTCCGCAGGAACTGGTCCGCATTACGTACGCCATTTCTGGCGAATCCTTAATCATATTAGGTACTCGTAAAAAGGGTACGCCGAATAAGGGTAACGGTTATTTCACGTCCGTCCTATATCACGGATATTGTTCTTGTAAATTGGCTATTCTGCGGAATGAATATGAGTTTAAACGGTCGAGTTAATACCCCCCAGAAATATTACGAATTTCGGATAAGAGATGGTGCAGTTGGTCGAACGATTATTCCCCGATAAAGTGTAGGGGCGTAAAATGTTGTACAGCGGTGAGTATGTGTATTTAAACAAAATATGATACAAACTAGAGCGAAACTCAATCTTATGCAACATTTCCAACATGCGAGGGTAATCATAATAACTAAAAATGAAGAGTATTGTTTGTACACTACCAAGTAAAAGTATTAAAACAAAGAACGAAATATTATATGTCTTTCCAAGAGCAATTTAATAGATTTTTTGATGTTTACTTTTTAATTGCTGAGAGGAGGCGGCTTCCGACTTGAACTTGACTTTATATATAAGAATGTTTAAGTGTTGGTGGTATTGATTATTCTCAAAATAAACTGTCAAGTGTCAAAAAACATTACGACAATGTGGTTTTCCAGTATTTATCCTCAAAAAAGTCCTTTATCCCAAGTCTAAATCGTTGTATGTTGGTAATACTGATTATTTTGAAGTTAAACTATTAACTGTCACAAAGAAACATATTTTGACAAGTTGTATCTTTAAAATATTACGACCACAAAAAATTACTTTATAGAAAATAAAAATCCTTTTGTGTTGATTGTACTGATTATGTTCTACTAAAACTTGCCATTGTCAAAAAAAAAACACAATTTGGCAAGCTGTATCCACATAATATTTTACCTACAAAAAATCACTTTATATCTGATAAAAATCGTTTTATGTTGGTAGCACTGATTATTATGAAGTTAAATTGTTAAGTGTCAAAGAGAAACATATTCTGACAAGTTGTATTTTTAAAATATTCCAACCACAAGAAAAGCACTTTATACCAAATAAAGATCGTTTTGTATTGGTTGTACTGATTATTTTCTATTTAAACTGTCAACTGTCAAAAAACATTTGACAAGCTGTATGGACATAATATTTCACCTAATAAAAATCGTTTTATAATGGCAGTACTGATTATTTTGATAAGTTGCATCTATACAATATTTTATCCACAAAAAATCACTTTATCCTAAGAAAAAATCGGTTTGTGTTGGTAACACTGTTTATTTTTATACTAAACTCAATCAACTGCTAAGAGAACATTTTGCAAGTTGTATTCAATAATTCATTCACAAAAAAACATTTTACCCCAAATCAAAATATCATTGTAGGTTGGTAGTACTGATTATATTAAAGTTAAACTGTCAATTGTTAAAAGGAACATATTTTGACAAGTTGTCTCTTTACAATATTTCGTCTACAAAAATCATTCTATCTCAAACGAAGATCGGACTGTGTTGGTAGCACTGGTTATTTTTAGGTCAAAAAAAACATTTTGACGAATTATATAAATATTTCATTCACGAAAAATCATTTTATCCGAAATCAAAATATCGTTGTATGTTGGTAGTACTGATTAGATTCAAGTTAAGCTGTCAACTGTCAAAAAGAACATATTTTGACAAGGTGTCTCTTTACAACATTTCATCCACAAAAAATCACATTATCCCGTATAAAATTAGTTGTATGTTGGTGGTACTGATTACATTGAATGATAAACTGTCAAAAAACGTATTTTGACAAGCTGAATCTTTACAATATTTCATCCACAGAAATCATTTTATCCCAAATCAAAATCGTTGTATGTTAGTGATACTGATTATCTTCAAGTTAAGATGTCAACTGCCTAAAAGAATATATTTTGACAAGCAGTTCCTTTACAATATTTCCCCAGAAAAATCATTTTATCCTAAATCAAAATCGCTGTACGTTGGTAGTATTGATTATATTATTTTCGAAACAAACTGTCAGCTGTCAAAAAGAATTTGCAGAGCTGTTTCTTTACAAAATTTCGTCCACAAAAAGTACTTTCAAAACCTCTGATTCATTATTAATAACAAAGTTAACATTCATCATTTTCCGACTTTGAGGATTATATTTTTTTTGTAGTAAAACATTTCCCTTTTTACTTCAATATTCGCCCGTGCAACGATTCGATTTCCTCGAGTCCATAAAACCGGGAACACATTACGCGCACCCTTCGAGGTGGCGGTAAAAAGCAGTCGAAAACATTATCCTTATTTATATCTTTCCCGAGGGGAAAATGGGAACTTACCGTATACGGCAACACATGTCACCTCTGCCGAATTTATACCAGCGCTAAATCTAGGTAACTGCAAGTATGCACTTCACTATGTTAAGTAAAAACGCCCTCTATCGCCTAATACTTTAGTGCTATCAAAGGATGCCTTGACATTCTAATTCCCGAAAGTTTGCTACGCTTTAGTGATGAAACGTCGAAGTTAAACGAGCCAAACTAATTCTCCATTATGCCCAACCTCGGTAACATGGACAGAGTACTTGAAATTGCACGCCTTTCAAAATGTTGTTAATCCGGCTCTCAATCTATACGGCGTCTAGTCGTACGCTAAGGGATTCGTTCTCAAAGGTCTGCCGGTTTCATATTCTGTATAATTAAAACGGTTTTCTGAACGGAATGGTTTGAATGTGTCGTGCGGGCGAGTAATTGCTTTAAATCAAGGGCGGTGTGTACGGGGTGTGTAAATTAAGTAATGAGACTCACAACGTAGCGTTTGACATGGCAACACGGGAAGCACGGGACATGGAGGGGCGACAAGTGGACATTGTACTACGCGTTTGGTGCAAGTTTTAACTCGATCAAGTTATTTGGTTAACCGTTGTCGGGTTTTCCGTGAACCCGGTTTTCGTAGTGCGTTCTACAAATGAAAGACATTAATTTGGAGGAACGGTGTGCATTCAGACTTGGGCAAAGTGCAACAGAAACTTTTGCAAAACTTCAGCAGGTCTGCGGAGACGGTTTTGTCAAAAGCACAGGTTTTTCGGTGGTTTAAGACATTTTCAGAAGGAAGAGAGTCGACGGGAGATGAGCCACGCAGCGGAAGGCCTTCAACTGCAAGAACCGATGGCAATGTCGACAAAATCCGCGATCTTGTGCGTTCAGATCGTTGGTTGACGGTCAGAATGATCGGGGAACAGTTGAATTTGTCTCACACCACCGTTCATCAAGTTTTGACCAATGAATTAGGAATGAGAAAGATCTGCTCGAAAATGGTTACAAAAAACCTTTCGCTGGAACGAAAGGACATCAGGAGAGAAAGGTCCCTTGACTTTTGGGAATCGATTGAAAATAATGAAATTTTTTTGGAACATGTCATTACTGGTGATGAGAGTTGGGTGTTCGAGTATGATCCGGAAACAAAACGCCAGAGTATGCAATGGCACACATCAGGCTCTCCGAATCCTAAGGAAGCAAGAATGAGCAAGTCAAAGATCAAGAGCATGCTAATTTGTTTCTTTGATAGCCAGAGAATCGTTCATAAAGGGTTCGTGTCCCAAGGTCAGAGAGTTAATCAACATCTTTACCGAGAGGTTCTCGAAGGACTACGAAAGGCGGTCATGTGTGAGACCAAACATCAAGAACGATTGGATCTTGCATCATGACAATGCGCCTTGTCACACAGCAATTTCCATGAACGCTTTTTTGGCCAGTAAAAATATTTCTGTGGCTCCTCAGCCTCCTTATTCCCCTGACTTGAGTCTTTGTGACTTTTTTCTCTTCCCAAGATTGAAAATTCATCTGAATGGACATCATTTTGCGACATTCGAAAACATTCAAACGGCTGTAAACCGACCCCCTAAAGGCGATTGCAAATATCCGAGTTCCAACACTGCTATGAGAAATGGAAAAATCGTCTCCAACGCTGTGTGACTTCCCAAAGGAGTTATATTGAGAGCTACAACGTTCAATTGTAATTATATTCAAATAAAAATATTTAAAATTATCAGTCTCATTACTTAATTTACACACCTCGTACGTGCGTGGAAATATTTTTGAAATTAAACGCCTTGACGACGATATTGTATCAGACGCACCGAATTTTAATTTACGAATTTTCAAAATTGGAATTATAAGGAGGAAGATTTGAAACGACTCTCAGCAAACGCCAAATAACGCAAAGTCCAAAATCCTAATCGATGGCGAAAACCTCCCTACATCTCATTCGCATATAAGCATAAATTACTTAAGGATATATTCTGCTATTCCTTCAGAAGAGATAAGTAGGAGGGAGGGGGTCAAAAATGCATCTTCCGATTCCAAGACAAATCTCCCGAAATCATTCGGAAAAATCACCCCACAGCGCTGAACTGGAACGCATGCATCTTTGATGCTTTTAGAACTCTTCCAACGACCGAGTTGTAAAATCTAAAATATATTTCGAGGAACGCAGTTGAGATAAATGGAAATGAGACTGGCTTTAGGATGACGGTTATATCTAAGTAAGTGGGAAAGGGTCCCGGTATCGGTACTTTTATTTTCGTCTGCGCGGTTTTGTCAGGAATTCCAATTTTGATGGCGTGGCTCCTTGGATGTGACTATCATAGGTAATGAGGAAATGCTTGGTGGTTGCTTTTTTCGAAGGTATATCTTCGTATAATTAAATCGTGTGGTTGCCGATGCTTCCGCCTACTTTTAGGAAAGCGAGAGGTGTGGTTTATTTATTAATTTTGAAGTAGATAGTGGGGAATTCTCCAGAAAACATTATTACCTTGCCAAAAGCAAAATGTATATACAGGGTGCAGCAATAGTACCCGCGTGTTTCATTACTCGGGATGTATGGTAGGTAGCAATTTGATATTTTGGGGATGTAATATAATATTGGTGAAGAATTGCAAGGACTGTGGGCTGGTATCACTAATACGTAGTACCGGGAAATCCACACCACCCAATTGATTTAATAAAATTCCCGGAAATTGGTTGACAATGAGAGCCTACGTGCTCTTGAAACATACAGCGCTGGCCATTTCTAAACTTTAAAGCCGTCTATAACTAATGTATTTCATCAAGCAGCGATGTCTTATCTCGAATCGCGAATGACCGACGCAATCTCCCGAATGCAGTCGTGCTTCGCAGGTGGGGTGCATAGAATACTAGGAGTTGTCGTTGTAGCAGTTAGCTTAGTATACTCGTAACAGCGGTGATTCACGCATACGATTTTTGTTGACGTTACTCAAGCTTCTTTTACTTTGAGGGTCTTCTTTTTCGGAATTTATAAATTTAATTTACAACATTATTACTTTTGAAATCTATTGAATTAAATTTATTGTTTTGGTTTTTTTTTGTCAAAATTTTATAATAGAATGATTTTCACTACCGAGGAAAGGGTCCAGATAATTAAATGGTATTACTATGGTAGTACAGCAGAGGAAGTGGTCGGTCGTTTTATATTTTCGTTTATTTCGTTATATTAGTTTTTCATTCACTTCA